>JAOTQG010103726.1:0-13159 GCA_025631175.1 Iris virginica
AAGTTTGAAGAAATTATTACTTTTTTTTAATTAAACGAAAATATAATATAATATTAAATTATATTAAATTATATTAATAAAAATAAAGTCCCGTGTCCTCGGACACGGGCTTACCCTAGTCTATTACATAATGAAGTAACGATTTAATATTTTTAAATAATTCACTCATTTTTATAACTTAAGTATCTTTTAAATTAAATAGAAAACATGTTTAATAATTTCACTCTAAGTTCTCAAATATAATATTTTTATTTTTATAAACTTTATTATTTAAAAATATTTTAATTTTTTGGGCACGGTTTTTAGTTTATTTTTATAAACAAAACGTATGAGAAGCAAGACGACAAAGTGTTGAAAGGACGAACTCACGTGGGACTGGCTCCCATTTCTGGTCATTCTGATGTCATTTCTTCTTTTCCCATCCATCCAATTTCTCAAACTTCCGTACCAATGAAATTGTTGTCCACCCCGGGGTAGAAAAGTAAACAGCATAAGCATCACATCACGAAATCTACGTATATTAATATGAAGTGATATAATATTATTTATAATTTAAATATAGGATGATATGAGTGATATGAGTTTATAAATTAAAAGATTAAATTACCGTCATGATGTAAAATATTTTAATGTGATATGAGGAGAGAGAATGTAATATAAAATGTTTGAATATGAGGAGAAATTTGAGGAAAGAGGAGAGAAAATGTGATGTGAAAGATTGTAATTGATTTATGAGAGTGTGTAGGTATAAGGATAATAGATGAAAAATGCTTGATATTGATATATGATATTGAATGATATTTAAATATGATATTGATGATATAAGTAATGTTAACAATGTTGGTGATATATGTGATATGCAATAATTTAGCTTCTTGATTTGATCCGAAGTAAAACAAAGAAAAAATGAACATAAGTGTTGACTTTTAGTCAACGAGGATAAATAAATTGGCAAAGTCAATAAGTAAGGAACAAGAAAAGAATCAAAGAGAAAAAAAAAGGGTGGGGAGGGGGGGGGGGAAGGCTAATTATGGAAAAAGAAGTGAAAATAAATTATGACATTGATTGTGTAATTACAAATATTTATTAGTTGTAGTAGTAATTGATTTTATTATAATGAATTATTAACAAAGCTAAAATCAATTAGTCATAGACCTTCATGATTTTACTCCCTACAAAAACCGATGAACCAATTAAGAATAAATATTTTAAAAGAAAAATTCATATAACTTATTTACTCCATTTGATATAATGAACAATATGATCTGCAAACTATCTGTCACGATATCGCATTTCTAATTCGATCCTTATTATGACGAAATGTTCATTTGGAGGCTCGACTTTCAAAATTGATTAAATATGTGGAATATATCATGCACGTACCTAATTTAAGTTGAGGTGCATATTATTTGATTAAACAAAATTATCTTATTAATCAAAAGAAAGTATATTAGTATTTAATGATTAATAGCAGGAGACCACCTAAGAAATTAAGTCCACTAATTATGAATTCCCATTATTACTAATACCAAATTAATTTAGTGTCTTTTGGCCAACTACTACAATCTAAAACATGTTATACATGCATGATCTCCTAATCATTAACAGGATTAGAGATAATATTAAAAATAATGGGTATTCATTTTCGGACCATCCAATAATTTATACAATTATTTCATGGCTGCCATGCCATCATATGAATGAATGAATGATTAGTATTCGGGAGGAATCGGAGATTGTTGAAAAGAAAATTAATGATCGAGTCATTGACAATTAAGATACGTCCATCATTTTTCGAAATCAATCCTCAAACTGAATTCCTTCCTTCTTTAAAATCGAGGATATTTATATTGAAATTAACTTTAATATAATTAGCAGGTAAAATCATGAAATTCTTAATCTTTGTTAGATGTTGTAGATTGACAAAAGTCTACATGTATGTATACATTTTGCTAATCTTTTACGTATTTATAACACTTTTCTTAAAATTTAGGGTCAGATCAGGAATGCAATATATGATAATATATGATGATATTGCACTGTTCACTATTTGAATATGAGATGGTATGAGTTAATGAAGTAAAATACTAAATTATCCTCATGATGTGAAAGATTTTAATGTGATGTGAGGAGAGAGAATGTGATGTGAAAGATTTAAATGTGAGGAGAGAGGAGAGAAAATATGATATGAAATGTTTGAATTAATTTGTGAGAGTGTATGGATAGGGGTAATAGATAGAAAGTGTTTGATATTTATTTATGATGCTGGATGATATTTGAGTAAGATATTGAAAATATATGAAATATGTTTGATGTTGGGATATTTAAATGTTGAGATATATCTGACTTGTGATCTGAGCCTTAGTATGTTTATGTTCCGGTAAGTCAACAATGGACATTCGACAAAATAACTCAACTATTGACCCAAACGAAAAGATTGCAAGAACTGATTTTTATAATTTAGACATTGTAATCTTGCTGTTTCAAATTCACTTTTAACAATTTCAATCTAAAACATTGGATCGATTCTCCTATAATCACATATTGGTAATGAATTCAATCAAATTCCTAACATTAATCTAAACTAAATCTATTCATTGGTATTGAAATAATATAATATTTTGTAATAACTAAAGTTAAAAATAATAATAACGAAATTCATAAAAAAATTAAGGTTGTGTACTTATTGATGTGTTTTCCCTTAATTTTTTGATTTTAAAATTTTTAATTGATTTTACAATTTTTTAATCTATTTATTTTTTAAATTAATATAAAAATTTATAAATTAAATTAAAAGATCATTCATCCAAACGCCACCTAAATATCATATGATATTAGCTAAATGATCCAAATTTAGGACTCTTGATAAAAAATGATGGACAAAAAGTTGTAAACTTCCAACCACATTGTGAATCTATTGAGAAGCAAAGCAGGTAGTAAATTTAGAATAAGGATCAAAATTTTTGATAGATGCAGTGTGGGAGTTTTATTTATCTAATGTGGTGAGTATAATTTCTTGTGTTTATTAGAACCCATCTTCTAATTTATCGAGTTCTGAATTACCGTAATTATTACATCTTTTAAAATGTAGAACAATATAAGAGGGCGTTTGAGATGGGACGATTCCAACTTTGAAACAAGGTAAGCAGAACAAAAGTATGCTAAAGCACATCAAAAGACTAAATTACCCTTATAAAGAAACAAAAAGACAGCACAAATTGTACAAGCAAAAAAAAGATGGGAAGAAAAAGAAAAACCAAAAAGCCAGTGTGTGAACTGTGTGAGAGAGAGTGCAAAAACCTTCAATTCTCCCCTCCATCTTTTGCCTTTCCCTTCCCCTTTCCCTCCCCCTTTCCCTCTTCCACTTTTCTCTCACCTCTGTACGTTTCCATATACGTATATGTATACACACATATGTATGTATACGAGTAACCACAAGTAGTAGTAGCTTGCAAGGTTTTTGCTGAGTAAAAAAACCTTCAAGTTTGATTACTGCTGAGTCAACTCGGTGGCAATCATGGGTTGTTGCGAATCATCATGTTGGAAAGAACCCATCTCGGAAAAGGAAGGGCACCCGCACCCGGCAAATGGGTCAGCTGGAGCTGCTTCCGTCGCGGTGGCCGGAGACGGCGTGCCGGCGTTCTCGGAGTACTCGCTGGCAGACCTGAAGGCAGCAACGAACAACTTCAGCTCGGAGTTCATCGTGTCGGAGAGCGGCGAGAAAGCACCCAATGTCGTGTACAAGGGAAAGTTGCAGAACCGGCGGTGGATTGCCGTTAAGAAGTTTACCAAAATGGCCTGGCCTGATCCTAAGCAATTTGCGGTATTTTCGTTATTTTGTTGGTTCTTTCTTTTTGCGTCTTTAATTTGGAAACTATATTTAGGGCTTTTTGGTTGCTTAAGTAGGATTAATGATTATGCACATGAAATTCCTGCTGGCAAAGTAGAATGGTAGGTTTCATTAGCAGGAGAGGCAGACTACATAACTACTAATCAAAAGCTGCCACTAGAATTTCGGGAGGATATTTAAAGTTTAGTTTTTTTTTGGTCATGCTAACAAGTGCACTACTTAAGGTTTGAGAGTATAAGTTTTTTGCTTTGAAAATCAACATGAGAGCATTGATAAGGATCATCATTACACTACACTTATCTAGATCTTTAATGTAAAACCTTTCTATTTTTGAAACCTTAATCAATGCCCATGCCCTAAGGGCACTGTTAGCATTTTTCTTTCTTTTTTTTTTTGTGGGTAAAGAGTAATTGCTAGAGTAGGATGCTAAATATTTCTGACAAATCCCTGTTGGCAATCTTTCGATGGTCAGAAACAACATTATGATTTGTTAGCGGGGCTAAAAGACTTTCAGAAGTTACCATCTAGGAAATTGGAGCAACAGTTTAAAACTTATGTTAATTATGTGGGTTTTGTTTTATTTGGTTGTGCAGGATGAAGCATGGGGAGTAGGGAAGTTGAGGAATAAGAGGGTGGCTAATTTGATTGGATATTGCTGTGATGGGGATGAGAGGCTGCTTGTTGCAGAGTTTATGCCCAACGATACCTTAGCCAAACATCTATTTCACTGTACGTAAACATTTAAACGGTTTCTCCTATATTTTTTGTTCGTTTTGCAAGAATAGTGCTGGGTCTCATAAAGTAATTGTTTTTGCTGTGGCTCTTAACTATGTGTTGGGAATCGGGATAAGTGCTTACCATGGCCAATGGCATGTTGACACCTATGCATTTGTGGTCAAATTTTTGATTATTTTTGGGTATCCAGCATTGCTCATCTTTGCAGTTGCTATTTGATGTTTTTAACATATGTATATATTTAAGAATTTGACAAGAGAATAGATGCTTAGAGATATAAAGAAAGGCTTCACTGGGGCAATTGATTGTTGATCCATTGGATTTGATTACATTTGAAGTATTTTGGGGAATCCACCTGAACTACCTACATTGGTGTGCATCCTGCTAAAAGGTTGGGTGAACTGTTAATTTAGTGCTAGCTTTGTTGCTCAATATGTTTAATGGCTTGAGTGCTTTGCACTCCTTAATGTTAGAGCTCCTTTGCATTTTGCTTTTACCTGATTATGTTTTGATTGATGTAGGTGTTCTGTCTCTATACATGTTTGTACCTGACAATAGCAGATATTTTTGGATTTCTTGTGATTCTTGTAGATTGGGACCAAGGTTGAGTTGAGTTGTGTTTCTCGTAGATTAGATAGTCAATCGGTGTGTAGTTCCAGGCTTATGCTAGAGTGGATCATTTAGTAAATCCAGGATCAACACCGTGTTCAAGGTCATGTAAACCAATCCTAATGGTCTTCTATATGATGAGAGGTTATTTTATTTCTAATGTATAAGGACATATGTTAAACTGATTGGAAGTCCTTGTTCCAAAGAATCGTACCATAAAATCTTTCTGCAATAAGCTAGGAACACGGCGGTGCATGTTGTGTTGTGCAATCATGGAATACTCGCAGATACGAGACACTTCATGATATAATTACTAGGCTAAGCATTTTTCCTTCTCACATGCTATTGGACCACCCTACAGATACAAGGAGCTCAATGCCATATTCCTGATATGCCCATGGTAGTGCCTCGTGCTTGTCCCTCACTTGGTTTCTAGCTTCTTCTCTTCTGCCTGCCTCAGTTCTTATTTGAAGCAACTCACTGAGGATATGGAGGGAAAAAAGAAGCAAGAATAGATTAGTCTTTCTTTGAGCATGCGAAGAAGATATTAGATCCAGTTAAAAGTTGATATGTAAATTTACTTGATTTCATGGTCATATTCTTGCATGTTAAATTGGGTGTGAACCTCAAATTGTTTCATTACCTCTTTGACAGGGGAGAATCAAACCATTGAGTGGACAATGCGTCTAAGGGTTGCCCTATGTATTGCGGAGGCATTGGATTATTGTAGTAGCGAAGGTCGTCCATTGTACCATGACTTGAACGCATATAGAGTTCTCTTTGATGAGGTGTTGTAACAAATCTCGTTTCAATCTTGGTTGTGTATTGTTATGCGTACATGTGCTACAAGATTGTCGGGCATTTTACATTTATAATTCACTGTAGAAATATGATCAGGAAGATCCATGTTTAGTGGGTCTCATCTGAAGCAAAAGGATAACCTGAATGTTGATTTTGGCAGAATGGTGATCCACGACTTTCATGTTTTGGCTTGATGAAAAATAGCAGGGATGGGAAAAGCTATAGCACAAATCTTGCATACACGCCTCCTGAGTATTTAAGAAACGGTAACCACATTTCCTTGTTCCTTCTTGTGGTTCAAAATGTGTCCATGTATTTGCTTTTATCAAGTTAAGTGTCCAAACACTTTGGTTTCTTTACAATTCGTGTCTGTTTTTTCTCTCTATAACCTCTTTTCACCTCCCGTGTACAAATATGAAATAAGTATCACATGATTCACATCGCCACCCATCCTCTTTGCACCTCATATAAGCTGTTGAGCTGGAATGTGGACATTACTAAATGGCAAGACATAGGTTTGTGGCATTATAGAGACGATATCTTGTTATCTGCACCTGAGAAGTTGTTGAAGGGTGATTTTACGATGGGACTTTCTACCATCCTGCTGGCCCTAAAGATTCAGTTTGTATGAACTGGGAATGGAGTAGCACATTTCTCATTGTTGTTCTTGTAGTGTGAACTAATAGCTCAGATAGGCAACTACGTGACAATATTTCTGGTCCTTGGAATCAACTTGATTCCTGTTTATAAACACCCCCTGTTTCATTCAGAGACCATTTTGACTTTTTTTGGTCAATTTTGTTATAGTTTTATCTATGATTTATATAAACCCTCATTTAATAGACCACAAAATTGGAGTACTTATATTTCCATCGTAGTTTCTAATAATTGCTACCATCACCTAATATGCAAAAGGAATTTGTTTAAGTTTGATTTGATTTAGTCTTATGTCGAATTTAGAAAGAGGAAAGTGGGCGTTTTGTTTGGATTGGAGGGAGTGAGTGAATGCAAAGTGATACGTATCCATGCCATTACAAACACAATCAGGCATTGTGTAGTTCCCACATGCGGTATGCTCAGACGTTGGACTCATGCATCATGTTATGTATGTGGACTTCTGCTTATGACACTAGGGTCCAGATTGGGAACATGATTTTTTGGGGGGTTTTGCGCTTTTGAGTTTTTCTCTCATTGGTCACATTCTCTCTCTCTCTCTCTCTCTCATTGGTCACATTCTCTCTCTCTCTCTCTCCCCCTCTCTCTCTCCCCCTCTCTCTCTCTTACTTTTTTCTTTACTCATTATAAAATCAAACCCCAAAAACAAAACCTTACCCAAAAATCCTCTTTTCAATCTGAACCCTAAAGAATGGGACTGCATGATTGCTGCAGAATATTGGATAAGAATTTGATTCTGCACAAAAAGTAAAAAAAGAGAAAGGGATTCTGCAGAGATTGCATGTATATCAGTTTATCACATATCAAAAGTCTGTAAATTTTAGGATTAGCCCGTCTTATATGCCGTGTATATTGCTGTGTATGCGGCAAGTCGACAGCAATGATTTAGTAGTCGAAAGTTTAGTGTTTAACAGCTGTAAGTATATAGCTTCAGAGCTGTTTTTACATTTCCACAAGTTGCTGTATCATCTTTGTAGCTGATTCACCTTTAACGGCAATTGTTAATGTTTTATGACTGACAAAAAACAATTTCTGCTGTAGGAAGGGTTACTCCTGAAAGTGTTAGCTTCAGCTTTGGGACTGTACTTCTGGATCTTCTCAGTGGAAAGCATATCCCACCAAGTCATGTGAGTTTTATGCTGCTTTATATTTTCTTTACCGTCATTCAACACTTGTGCTAAGCTCACTATCTCATGGTTATAGCATCTATAGAACCATATTAGCTTTCTTGAATTTTGGAATATAAAACTTACTGTTGGCTATTGCAAATGAAGGATAACGTCGGAAATACCTTCTATTTTTGAATAATTTTAAGAGGTGTTAGTCCAACCGGAAAGAAATAAGCAGGAGGGGGGGGGGGAGGAGTAGATAGCTTATTTAAAACTTTAAAACTTAAAGCTAAATTCAAAACTTCTTTAATGGATCAACAAGCTTTTGCATGTAAGAAACTTAAGTTATTGTGGAAATGATCCAACTGAAGTCTTAATTGCCCAAGCTTTTCTTGCTTATGAATTAAGCAGAGACTCTTAAGCATTTAGTTTAAGAAATAATCCTTCGAAGAGATAAAAGTTTAGATGAAAGTAAACTGTAAGTAAATCAAAAGCTTTCAAGTAAGTTGAAGCTTCTGAGCCAACCGGTGACGTAGCAAGCTTTTAACAAGTAAATATTGATAAAGCTTTGAAATAAAATCAGTAAAGCAAGGAAAGCTTTTAGCAAAATAGTAAAGCACACAATGATATATAGTTGTTCGGAGTAAAGAACTCTTACTCCACTACCTAGTTGGTTAGACTAGGATTTGTGACGTGTACTATATTAAATCACACTAAGCTATTACAAAACTCCTTAGCTCAATATTTTAAGCTTAAGTAAGTACCTAGTGATCACTAATGGATCGTGTACGAGTCATTGTGCCTAACCTAGAAGTTTGGTGGTTGGTTTGAGTGAATGAGTTTTCTCTCTGGAACTGATTTTACTCGGTTGTGTTTGAGCAATCAATGTGCCTTAATGGTTTTACAATAGAAGGCACTCACAAATGATTGAGTTACGGTGTTTGGTGAACATAAAAACTCATGTGAGAATGTTTGTGTGAAAGGGTATAGAGCTTTTAATGCTCAACCTAAAGGGTATCTCTCTTTGTTCTCTATGTACATGCACACGCCGAGCACGAACCATTTCTCCTTCTTCATGATCTATTTATAGGAGAAATCAAGTTGTCCATTGGATTTATACTTTCTCTCCAAGACTTCAACAATTTGAATAGTTGGCATGGACAATAAATGTCTTGTTTGTCTTGAAGTGTGATAGGATAGAGAGCCTATGATAGTCTTGAGTTTCGGGCCTCGTATTCTCGATTGCAGGAGCTAAGAACGCTGCAAGGGGAATGTCTGTTAGCCTTGGTGTGAGATTAGGTAAAAAGACTTTTATCCATTTTGGGCTAACAATAAATGATATCTCGAAAATTACAATTAAATTCAACATATAAAAGCTTCATGATTTAAAAGTCATTTGACATTCAACCATTTTATTTTGTAGCTTTGGTTGATGATACGCTAAGCTTTCAATAGTTCCTGTCACTGAAGCTTTAGCTTTAGAGCTTGTGATAGCTTTTAAGCTATCAGCCCAAAAGCTTTGAGCTTTTCCTGCAATGTTAGAATATATAACAGAATATAGAGAGATATTTAGGTATCTACCAAACACCGTAGTATAAAGCTAAGATCCCTAAAGATAATTTCAAAAAATAGGAAGGATCTTAAGCTTAAATAAATAATGGGATGGGCTTAAGCAAATTAAAGAGTTTGATCAATAAGGTGAATGCGGGACTTATGACTTATAACTGGCTTCACCATTCTTAATTAGGAAAAACATCCCACAATATTCTTCCGGTGTGATTTTGATTTCTTTCTTTCCGCAGAATTGATAATCTTGGTGTGAGCAATCCGTAAATTCATGTTTTGAAAAGACAGTAATATGGGTTTATGAATCTGTTTCTGAATGAGGAATCTTGGACAGTGCTACCTTCCCCATTGATTCTAGAATGTGATATGTGTTGTCACTTGAGAAACCGGGAAAGCAAATTTCAACTTCCATTTTGATATTAGATAACTTCTCTACCCCCATTTCTAGCACTTATTGACCATGATGCAGTTTGGAGATTTGATCTTTGTACTCTTATGACTTATATCTATTCATTGCAGGCACTTGAAATGATTAGGGGCAAAAATATTCTTCTATTGATGGATTCACATTTGGAGGGGAACTTTTCAGCAGAAGAAGCAACTGTTGTTTTTGATCTCGCATCACGTTGTTTGCAGTATGAACCCAGAGACCGACCAAATACCAAAGAACTTGTTGCAACTCTTGCTCCACTGCAAAATAAACCTGATGTTAGTGCCCAGCTTTTTGCTTTCACGTATTCTACAGTGTATTGTAAATTTTCTTTTATACACGCATTTGTTATGCTGTGAAAATCCTGCCGGTAGTCACATTCCTATGCTTGTGGTCATGTATTGGACATCATTTAGTTGATTTCCTTGAAGTGGCTGGTCAGAATCCATTTCATTTTTTCCAGCTCACTCAGTCGAACATATGTCCACCCATCTTTAACACCAAAAACAATTGGGGAAGTTTCTTTATTTAGCTTTTAGCTGTGAGAGCCATATTATTTATTCCTACTTGAACTATGTCCATATTGCTAATGTAACTGCTTGGGAGTTGCTTCCATCATAGAGTTTCAGGAAATTGGTAGTTTCTGTCGGTTGATTTTTTTATGTTTTTGAGGCCTAGAATACCCCAACTTCCTTTGTTACTTTCTTCTCCAATCCCCTTTATAATAATTATTTTCATGTCCCCTCCGCCAGCTCTCTTTGCAGATGCGGGCGCGTACACACACACACACACACTGACACTGCTATTTACTTGCTCCTTGGTAGTCCTTGGTTCAAAGACTACGTCTTTTAGTAGTTTTCTTTGAATACTGGTGTCTGGTTCTTGGTGGTGGGAACCTGGGGGTATGGGTTCAGTTCAAATAATTATTTGTGTTTATGGACTTATTGCAGTTTTCCCATAGCGCTTGAGAAATTCTTCTTGTATCAGAATAACATAATTTACTGATCCACAAAATCCCATAGCTGAAGTAGGGGTCGTAGCAATCGTTAGGTTCTTTCAGTCAGCACTTGAAGATGTTCAAACTTTGTTTGCAGGTTCCATCTTATCAAATGCTGGGAATTCCAAAGCATGAAGAAGCCCCTCCAACGCCACAACATCCTCTTTCTCCCATGGGTGATGCCTGCTCACGGATGGATCTGACAGCTATTCACCAGATTTTGGTGATGACACATTACAAAGATGATGAAGGAACCAATGAGGTGCTTCCTCCAACTAGTACTAGTTTGAAAATATATTTTACAAGCTTTATGCTGATGTATGTAGATGGACAATGATCGGTACAGTTATCTTTTCAAGAGTGGACCCAACAAATGAGAGATATGTTGGAAGCAAGGAAGCGTGGGGACTTGGCCTTCCGTGACAAAGATTTCAAAACTGCTATTGATTGTTATTCTCAGGTATAGCCATCATTCCCTTATCTTCCCTTTTTGCTTGTAATAGTAGGTTGTAAGGAAAATAAACATAAGAGGATCAAGTGTGAAGGCCTAATTGCGTGGGTCTACTCAAGATCCTGAGGCAATACTTACTGTTCATCTTTCATTGTGTTACTGCCTCCACCTCAAAATAATGTCCACTTTCTTTTTTGGGGTTTCCAAAATTTCCATTTTGGAGCAAACAGGAAAGAGTTGTGGCAACATATTTTTTGTGGATCCACAAATAAAATATCCGCACATTTGTAAAGTCAATTGTTCTCCTAAATGTATATGCTGTTTACTTATTTTGAGCAAAGGGAGTATTTAGTATGGTATTATTTTAAATTACTATTACTGTTACTATTACTATTATTATAATTATATATTTTTTATCGCCTGGACTTCTATTTGGCTTTATAGAACATTTAGGACTCGTGAAGTCATTTTCCATGAAAGAGTGGGTGGTGTCTTTGGATTTGCCAATATTTTACGGTTGATTCATTTTCTAACTAGGACTAGTTTGTGAGAGATTTGGCATGTCAGTTACATAATTTGGTTTCTCCATGCGCAGTTCATCGACGTGGGCACTATGGTTTCTCCAACGGTATATGCAAGGCGGAGTCTTTGTCATCTCATGTGCGATCAATTTGATGCCGCTCTTCGAGACGCAATGCAATCACAATGTGTATACCCAGACTGGTCTACAGCATTTTATATGCAGGCCGTTGCCCTTGCTAAGTTAGACATGCACAAGGATGCTGTCGACATGTTGAACGAGGCTGCTGCTCTGGAAGAGAAAAAGACCCGAGGTGGGAGATAATCCTCTTAAGAGCCACCCTTGTATGATTCTTTCTCTAGTCAGTACTAAAATCAATTGTTGTTGTTTGCAAATGTACTAGGTCTATGTATAATTTGAGTTGGGAAGTGTTCTTGTCACCAATAGATTGTACCATAGAGGGAGATATACATTGGTTTTCTTCAGTAAACAGTTTATGTAATTTTTCTCTCTAGATTGTTAAAAATAATCAATTCCTTCTTTTAACGTGTACATGTATTTCAAGCGTATTATACAACAAATGTCTTCTGAGTTATGGAAGTGTGAACCTAAGAAACATAGAGCTCTGCTTTGCCGTCAATGAAAAGGCTCATGAATTCTTCTCCGTCGACTGTTTCTTTCTCGATGAGTAGTGCAGCGAGCTTGTGTAGAATGTCAATGTGTGTATTGATGAGTTGTGTGGCCCTCGTGTAAGCTGTATCGACCAGCTCTCGCACCTCTCCATCTACAATATCGGCAGTTGCCATGGAATAGTCTTTCTGGGATGACATCTGCATCATTTTAACCAATACCAACAACATGAACAATTGAATGTAACACTACCAGCCTGCTACCAGCTACACACAGCTGACATTTTTTTCTCATGGTTCAGAAAAAAGAAGGGGTTTTATCTCTCACCTGTTGACCTAAGAAGGGATTTCCACCAGCAGCACCAATAGCTACTTGTCCAATTTTCTTGCTGAATCCAAATCTCTCGACCATCTGCCTTGCAACCCGTGAAACTTGCATGAAGTCATTTGAGGCCCCTGTTGTAACATTATCTTTTCCAAATATAACCTCTTCTGCAACCCTGCATGGAAATTTGAAGTAGGGTAAGGAGAACTAGCGCATTCAAAGCAAGGTAAGAAAACTTTTTCCATCCAAAGATGGAAAATACATTCATGTTAACTAATTATTGCACCTGAGTAACTCAGATAGCTCTCCAACAAAAAGGAAAAAGGCCATAAACAAAAGAAACACCAAAGTGATACTATAAAAAAGGGAGCAAGTCATGTACCGCCCACCAAGTGCAACTGCCATTTGATTCTCTAGGTAGCTTCTGCTGTACAGACCTGACTCAAGCCTCTCTTCACTTGG
>JAOTQG010103737.1:0-13158 GCA_025631175.1 Iris virginica
CCGTGGGGGTGTGGGGGAGGGGGATGAGTAGATCCAGTCAACAACTAAGGCGAAAAAGACATGTTTGCCCCTTTCGATTCGGTAGAAATGGTCAATTTACCGATTTTGGACAGAAATGTGCTACCGATTCAATTTAGGGGGTCAATTGGGACGTCTGTTTTGATTGGGGGGTCATATGGTGTAAGTATTGACCTGGGGGGTGATGTGAAATCGAGTGAATACTTTGGGGCGGAAATTTTTTTTTCCCTAAAATACAAAAAGAAGTTGTAATATTTATGATAACAGTAGAAAAACAAATTTTCATTTTTCAAAAACGTTTTTACAAAAATATGTTGGTGATGATTAGATCTGAAAATATTTTTTTGGCTTTTATTCATTTCCTTTCTAAAAAGAAAGTTCAGATTCGAAGAAAATTCGCAGAAGCTAAAAAAATGTGGAATTTTTTTTTTGTAACTACAATTTTCTTTGACAAAAGTGAGAGAGAGAGTCATTTGGGTGTAAGAGGGCAGTTTATATCTCTAAGATCGCTTACGCAGGGGCTATGGCAACGGCAAGTTGAGAAACTTAAAGAGAGTTTAGGGTTTATTTAGAGGGCGGCGAAGGCACGGAGGTAGGAAGTTTACAGCAGAGGTGGCGGCGTTAGTGGCGGAGTGGATTGAGGGAGATGGGGTCGAGCGGAGAGGAAGATGGAGATGAGAGGGAGATTGACGGTGACGATACGGAGACGGGGATGGGGACACGCCGACGGGAGGAGGGGTGAGGAAGCGCCCAGGTCAAGAGAGAGAGAGAGTGACACGGTGGATAGGAAATGAGATATTTTAGGGTTTTCTTGGGCTTTAATTGTTTGGGCTAGGTTTAATATTGTAGGGTTTTATCAAATTGATTGAGTTACAGTTAGATGAGTTAGTTTCAATATTTTTTTTTGTTTTTTGATAACAGTTTCGATATTTAGGAACCTTAAATTTTAAATTAAGTGATTTAAAATATTTTAAAGCTGAAAATTATAGTTATTATGAATTCAAAGCTAAAAATATTATTAAACTACAAATTTAATAATAAATTAACAACATTAAAGCTAAAAGATAAATTATTAAAATATGAATACCAAGTTTATATTATTTATTAAAAATTATTAAAATTGTATATTATATAATTAGTCATATAAGAGTTACATTTAAAAAAAATAGTTTATGGTTTAAAATAATTTAAAATTAAGAATTAATTTAAATACTTTTTAATTAAATTCTTTGTTAATATTCAAAAATTTTATAATACAAAAAGACTATATAGTATCTAGCATTTATATTGGAGTAACTTTTAAACTAAAAGCTTTTGTATTTACTATTTACAATGAGTAAACAGTTGTGTTCTTCCGAATGATTTGCACCCAGATTTTTTTATTTTTCTTTTCATTGGTATCATAATTTTTTTATCCATCTCTCTTACTTTTTACTTTAATCATTACAAATTTACAAAAACCAAATCAATAAATCACTCATTTAAATATACTCTTAAATATTTTCATTTTACCGATATTTTTTCGTGCGCCGTGTCCGAGGACATCCACTAGTAAATAACATACACCAGTTTCTCGGAAAATAAAGCAAATTTTACAAAGCGCCGTGGTGCCCATTAGTCAGCCAGCCGCCTCCTTTGAGGAGATGACTGGCCGTACAACCAGAAGAGCATGCCAGAAACCCAATATGAGAGAGACCATCTAATATCAGTTCCGTTCAAAATCGGACTATGTCATCAGGAGCTAGCTCCGACAAGGTCACTTAAATGCACTCGGCTATTTTCCGGTAGCCTTCTCAAGCTTATAGTTGGATAGCCTAAAAAGATGAGATTTTCTCAAATTGCAGAATAGCAATTGCATGAGCTAAGATTTTCAAGATCACCAGAGCTGCGCTTCCCAAATGATATCACTGTTCCGAACGGAAACTATCAAAATCACCCTCTCGAGAGATCCAACATAAGCAAGAGCAGCTCTTCCAAATGATGTCACTGTTCCAAGCAGAAACTATCAAAGTTACACCCTCGAAAGATCCAACATAAGAAAATCAGGTGAGAGACTTCCCGCCACTTCTAGACTGGATTCTGCCACTTCTCCGAGCACCCTGAGGTGTGATTGAATCAACTACTGCTTTCTGCTTTGGCGTTTCCACAGTCGACCTGAGATCCGTTTCTTGATTATCCAACTTAACTTTCCTCTTTCTGGAGGACGGACTTGAATAACTTTGTGCATCCCTTTTCTTCCCCTTCACGTTCCCTGGACTTGCATAACTTTGTGCATCCCCTTTCTTCCCCTTCACGTTCCCTGGACTTGCATAACTTTGTGCATCCCCTTTCTTCCCCTTCATGTTCCCTGGATTTGCTTCAGATTGTTGTTCCAATTCCTTGGGTACCTGGTTGGTAGTAATAGGCTGTGTTGCCTCCCTCGTTTCCACAGCCGACGTGAGATCCGTTTCTTGATTATCCAACTTAACTTTCCTCTCTCTGGAGGATGGACTTGCATAACTTTGTGCATCCCCTTTCTTCCCCTTCATGTTCCCTAGACTTGCTTCAGATTGCTGTTCCAATTCCTTGTGTACCTGGTTGGTAGTAATAGGCTGTGTTGCCTCCCTCTTATCAGACTTGGGTACTACCTTACCTACTTCCACTCCCTTGTTTGAGTGGTTAAAGCTCCAACGAGCATTTCCGAACCACTTGTCAACCTGTCAAAACTAGACTTATTAGTATAATGGTGACACGAGTGAGGAATAATGAGGTGAGAAAGGAACCGTGCACCCTTATCTTTACAGAGATAATATTGACCTGCATGAACGTGAGAGATAATTCTTTTGCCAAATTCTCCTTCACCCCTCGCACAGGGTACTGATTTTCCTTGAAGGATTCATATAGTCTCTACAAAAGAATTTTTTTAAAAAATGTAATGAATGAATAGAGGCGAGGAAAGAAGAAAATCATAATCACACCAGCCATTAGGGGTTGATGAGAGCAAAGCTAGAGCATATAATATGAAATAGTAAAACAAGAAACTAGAAGTACACTGGCAAAAAATTGGAGCTTCTGTTTAGCCTACTATTTCATTTACAACTTTCCTGGACTCACAACTTTAACAAAGACAACTGTAGCAATCTGAGGATATGCAGTCATCTCAAGGAAAGTTGGACTGCCAACCCCCCCAAAACAAAATATGCTAAGATGCAGCATCACCTACATTCAGAAACAAAAGATAAACTGCAATAATACCTGAGTCACAGCTTCCCCTAGCCTTCTAGGATTTGATTTAGTTTTATCATTGCTGCTAGAACCAAGTGTTCCTTTATCCAGTTTAGCTGGTGATGTGCTTTTGCCTTCAACATCTGACGTCTTACCAGTTCTTTTCCTAGGAGTACAATCACTTCGCTTCCGATCTCCCTCCTCAACATGCATCCCATTCATGGAAGTTTTCCTGGTTGCAGGCGCTGAAGCAGCCCGTTCAGTAATATTCTCTCTCTTTTTCGGTGCACCAGTATCGCTATAATCTTCATCACTTGTATCAGAGGATGCATTACATCCGTATTCCTCCTTTACAGATCAGGGCAGCATGGACTAAAATAAGCCAAATATGGAGGAGAGAAGAATAACAAAGCTTACGTGGGCATGAAATGCACAAACAATGAAAGTAAAATGACAGCCAGATGCAAAACCAAGAAAAAGATGCTAAGACATGGGCATGAACTGCACAAACAGCATAACTTATATGCTATGCTCAGCAATTATTTCTCTAGAGGAGAACACTAGAAATGGAATCAGTCGGGTACAGGCAAATGCATTTAAAACTTTTTAAGGGCAGATTTCGAGTTGCCAGAGAAAAAACTGCTACTGCCTATTGTTACCGTGTATGTCGTATGGAAGTGCTGTGTATCATCCAGAGACAGTAGAAAGACCTCTTGAAGCGAACACAAAAAGCTCCCCCCCCCCCCACACAACGCCGACAGGGTAGCTCAATTTGGAGGAACCATGTAGCCCAATACATAGTTGTTGAAGTTAAGATTCTTCGACTTCAAATACATGCGTACCATGTTATAAATCTTTCATGCCCCACAAGAGAATGGGTTTCTTGAAAATGATGGCTAACTATCAAATTAAATGGAGATGGCTTCACAAATCAAGCTGATTTACATGCAATTTAACTGTCAAGAAGTCATGTCTTCACATTGAAATCTGTATTGACTTGCCTGAATCATAAAGGCTTAAACTTTGAGTATCATCCTTTGTAAGGTGATGTCAGCATGTGTGTTAATTATTGACCAAGTTTCAATAATGTACTAGTATTTTACCTGGGCATCACAAGGAGCTAATTGTTCATAGGTAAATCGTGACGTTTTCTTTTTTTATACAATTGATATGGTATCTTGGTGGTCATGAATGACTATTTGATACAAATCTCGATTTTTGACTGCACATTACTTCAGGTTTAGACCATTCTTTGGCTAAATATTGAGATTAAATCGCTAAAACTCTATAAAATATGTTTGAAGATCCATTTTCAGATTTCACGAGTAACCTATTTTTTCATGACACGTTCCTTGAGATTCAGATTTTACATTAAAAGACAAATCATCTCAATTGATTAAGAATTGAGAAAAACAATTGAGCTCAAAGTACACGTGTTTGTTAGTAAATTGAGTATGTTCATGCGTATTTATAATCTCATATCCCACATCGATTGTCTTAGAAAAAAATGTTCCAGAACTTGCCTATAATTGGGACTTTTACAAATATTTATAATCTCCTAATTATATCATAGCTAATATGGGTAGCTACAATTATCGGCTAATTATGAAGATGAGTGATTTGAGGAGTCTATGATTATGCTTAAATGGAGTTTTAACTTAAGGTACTGGCAATGCGCCAAACTTTTCACCGACTTTAATATGTATAACAGAGAAATTTGGTAGCAATAGGATAGATTTACTTAATTTACAGCAATGTCGAAGCTCATGCTCCCTAGAAAGAAAGCAAACCAAAAAGGCTACATACATCAAGTAGAGCAATAATTCCAAGTCATACAGTTGATATATATCTACAGCATACAAAAGAGTAAAAAACGCCCAGTTGAACATTTTTTGACTGAATGGCTTAAATCAAGCTTTAAAAGGTTCCTAAAAAATTGCAAAACTGTTGCACTGCAGGAGCTTATGTCCTGAAATTAATAAAACAAAAAGTACTGGGATGCGTACCAAATTACCCATCACATTATTTGCACGTTATTTTACATTGAACCAAACCTGTGACCAGTTATTTATCCTGACAATGTAAACAACATACTACAATACAAACATGTACACACAAGGATCAGTCTGAATTTATATACTCTTTCTGTCCCGAAATGAGTGTCCATTTTTAAATTTTTCTGTGCAATTAAGAAAGATGAGCAATATTAGTGACACATGTACCTAATCATCCTCAGTCATTATATCATTCCAAGTGGACAAGGAAACATGAAAGTGGCAAAGGTGAATTCAGAAACTTCCTCAGAAAAGGCACACTTTCTTGGGACATTTTTTTAATCTCAAAATTGGACATTCAGTTCGGGAATGAGGGAGTAATACTTATTAGAAAAACTCGTAGAAATCGTCTTTGAAGCCTCACTTCGTCAATACAAAAATCTTAGGAGTGACAATGACTTCCATTATCCTACACCGAGGCAGACCCATAAACACAAGTTCCTCATATAAATGCAGTATATATTGAAAGATGCTTTATGTGTTACTAGTACTCGAGCGAAATTGAGTATACAGACGCCTAACTGTAATAGAGAATAAAAAAATGGAAAATTTGAAGGCAGAGATCTACTGAAGTGATCCTCAAACAGCAAGTAATTTTAGATGTATAATGATCAATACCAACAATACACGAACAGTGCCAGCAGCTATCAGATTCAAATAGTAGGTGAGACTATGAGAAGGTCATGATACGATAACCATCTGTCATATTGAAAAGGGAACTTACATCATACAGCTTTTTGTAGTCCAACCTCTCTACATGTCTTCTCCCTTTCCCTGACTGAACAGCAGAATCACCTTCAACCTTATCTGACCCCAAAATTGTTAAGTTCTCATCACTTAATGCATGTCCATTCGCCTCATCAACTTTAAATATCTTCCCATTGGCCTTAACTTGGTCACAAAATAAAGATTCTAGAACTTCAGTTGAAGCTTCAGCATCCTTCATTAAAGCACTAACATCATCCTCAGAATCAGATGTAAAATCAGAACCAGAGCCTTCCTCCATAACCTGCTCATCCGAAATCAATTTGTCTGGATTGTAGTCATCATCCTCGGATTCATCAGAAGGGAGCCCCAAATACTGTTCATTATTCGTCACAGCCCCCAAATCTTCAGATGCAGAAGAGAAATCCGAATCGTCAGAACTTGATTCATCTCCTTCCACCTCCTCTTCCACCTCTGGACCATCAGGATCATAAGTTTCATCCTCGGAATCATCTGATGAAAGCCCCAAATCATCCAGCTTATTTCCGGCTGCTGCAGCTTCAGGGAAAACCTTCTGCACAACAGAGAAGAAAACACTATACCATGTTAAACTCAACTACCAGTTAAATCAAAAGAGCACACATGGAAGTTTTTGTAGCCAACCTCCCAGTTATCACTCATTGAAAGATTAGTTCCCTGAGAATCATTAAGCAAGTCAATGCAGTCAACTTTACAATCACATGCAGGGCAAAGCCACCCCTCATCCCCAGGAGGAACTGCACATCAAAAACGCAGAAAACTTGCTTAAAATCCTAGTAGGTGCTTCAGAGACAACTTACAGAATCAGAATAATGAACCATGTGACTTAAATCTTAAAATTTAATCAGTACAGAAAATTTGGACTCTACCCTGCTCTTTCAACAACGGTGGTACCAGACAAAACTGGTGGAATCCACGCTCACAATCACCATCACAAAGGATAATATCATTGTCAAGTTGCACTTCCTTCAATCCACATTTTGCACAAAATATCTGCCATACGAGAAGGGAGCCTTAGAATTTCTAAAGATCTACTTTATATTACAAAGAGTAAATAAAATAAAATTTTAAAATATCATATAACAGACAGAACATGACTTATGGCCAAAAGACATCTCCTACATCTTCACTGTCAATCTCTCCTTGATCATCAAATAGCGATTCTGGAATCCTTCCCTCAGCACATGACGTATCAATTCGTTGAAACAAATCCCTTATTTTCAATTTGCGACGGACAATTTCTGACTTGGCACGTTCAAGCTCCTTCTCTGGTCTTATTTTCTCAAGACTGCAATCGTTTCAAAAATAATACAAGCAAATGAATAAGAGATGACTCACCAATCAGATAAACTAAACAACCAACATACTAAAAGCTGCACAACTTGAAATATTTTACAGTCATAATCCTGGATATGATACCAAAACTCCATTTATATTTAAAGCATTAAATTAAGGACAGGATTATAACGAGATTTAAATGAACACGGTTAACAGATGCTAAAAACACAAGGAGCATCACAAGATGACCAGAATCACCCTCTGTAATGGGCAGTAGGAGGCATCATTCACATACAAAACAAAGGGTATATTACGCAGATAATCAAAACCTGATTGATATATTATGCAGAATCTCCATGGTCCTTGTGATATTCTGTAGTAGCACATGGATGATATATACGTTTCCAGACTGAACCAGATAGTGACAGATGCAAATGCAAAAATAGTTCAAATCTAGGCGATATCAAGCAGTAACTGGGGTAAGCAAGAGCTTAAAAACGGCAAAATCCAAAAGATTGTCACAGGGAGGAACCCCTTAGGTATGTGAGTTATCTAAACTATGAAACTTGGCATGGACATATTTTGAGGATCTGTGTATCTGTGTAAATAATATAAAAAGACATTTGAAGAGTTACTGCAACTACTATATAATCATGTTTCAGTCATTCACATATTTAATGTAGTAACCTTCCTACAATTCTCATGTCATTGCCATGCCAAAATACCATTCAGATCTAATACCAAGAATCAGTAATATACACTACAATTTTTCAGTCTCGTATAACTCTCCACTTCCTTTTTCTTCTTTCTCCTTCATATCCATCCATCCAACTCTCACTAATCAATCCAAGAAGGAAAAAAAATGGGGATTGTCACAAAACAAATCTGAATAAATGATTCAATATATCTATGTATGTTTGTGAATGTGTTCTGAAATTCTTCAAAAACAGATATATTGCAGTCAATAGTCGTTCACATCCGAAATGAAGCAAAAAGAGCAGATACAAAATCAGATAAAATGTCGTAAACACCGAATGCAATGATCTTTAAATGCTGATGCGTACGCCTGCATTACCCCCCAAACAGCCAAATTAATTGAGACATAAGTTTTCATGTGTCCATATTCCAAGCAAGTCATTCAGTGATTCAAACCATGAAGTTTTTTACGGGACTACAATAGAAATAGATATGCCACAGTTTTTTTTTGTTTTTCTATTTTCTTCAAGCAAATATGTGCAGCAAGGATGGACTCAATTTGCGATCAGGTACAAACCTCTGTCCTTTCCACCCCTCACCCAAGTAAGCATCAATCAAGTTTTGCTCATAGTTTATTCGAGTAAGAAAGTATCTTAAATGTCTCCTTATTTTTGAGAATTCATCATTCGGGATTTCCTTACTATGCTGCTGCTTTTTTTTCCTCCTCTTTCTTCTGCTGACAGCATCTTCTGCTGAACCGTTAATTTGTTCAGGTGCTTTAGATTTCTCTTGTGACCTGGCGCGCAAAACTCTGGCACTTCCCACCAAAGTTCTCAGAGTATTTTTACCTTTCCTTGGTCGCTCTCTCTTGCCATTGCTTGGCTGACTTGAAGTTTTGGTTTCATCGATTACTTTTGCTCCAACTTGTGGAATACTAGGACTCTTTGATGCTGATCCCTCTTGTTGAAGATCCAATTGGTCGCACGCTTCTGATTGGATTTCTAACGAACCATTTCGTAGATTCCTAACCATATCGACAGCCTTGGATATTTGAATGGAAGACTCAATGATGTCACTTCTTCAAAATTATCTTTAAAACTGGATGTCTCACACGGCAATACACCTGGGTAGGTTCACATTTGAAGATAGTACTAGGTATAATGCAGATGCAATGCTCTCCAGACACCTGAATCAAACAATAACAAAATAAAACTAGTTCATTGATAGCTCTGCAGCAGTTAACCAGATATGTATATTATATATAGAGAGAGAGGGGTGGGGGAGAGAGAAATTGTGTATATCGGCAATACAAAGTGATACTTCCGGTGTTTCAATTCAACTTCTCTTTCCTTGTGCCTATATTCTATTTTGTGATTTCTATTTGCAGTTAAGCATGGGGCTTGAAGGAGCCCACAACAAGCATATTAGCTTTGGTAAAATGTGTCATCTTATGGATTTGCTATTTCACGTGGCAACAAAAATGGGTCCATCCTAATGAAAATTGAGAAACAAGAAGTAGACTACTACCATGTATCATACTATTCAATGGACAGCCTTTTTGGTGACTTCAAAAAAGTAAAGGAGTTTGATTTCTGCCCCGAGTTTCTCTTGAGAGTTCTCCTTCCTTCTCATATTCAATCTGATATTCCCCTTTATAGTTTCATTCGCAAGTCCAAGATTCCATTCAAATTATAAAGTTTTCGCTTGGTCAGTGATTCTTAATCGGCTAAATATTGATGTGATGCAGGACAAGCGTGGCTACAATGATTAGGCCAAAATTGAGGTAGAACGCAGCGGATATTAGAGCTTTAGAAGACTGTGTTTAGGATTTTAAATGGTATAATAGACAGATTAAGTTTTTCGGGTGGTTAGGCTTGGAGAACAAAGAGTTGCAGGGGGTGTCTAGGCACTGTGAAGCGTAGCCGAGAACAGTGATTTGGCTGTAAAAGAGGAAGAAAAGCATGGTTTCACACCGAAGCAACCTTAGGCATCACACCCAAGGAAATTGCATCACACACTTCAAGAAGAAAATCTTAATTGCTGCTGGAAAATCTTTATTCATAAACTCTCCCCCAACACTGAAGCTATTACAACCTTTATATAGGCTAAACAAATTCCTAATTCCAAAAGAATATGGATTCCTAATTGGAAACTAATTAAAGACTACTTTAACAATAATCATTAAGGATTAGGACTCAACTAAAGACTAATAATAATTAAATAAAATCCTAACTTAATACAGAAACCTAATTTCAGCAAATCTAGGAAATTACTGGAATACCCCTAACTCATAAAACCTTATGAATACTAGACAAAACAATCTGGCAGCTTATTAACCTAATAATAAGTCTCTAATAACATAGATCAACTTGTCAAGATCTTGAATAGGATCTGCCTTCAGCTTAAACAAACCGGGAAGCTTGACGTGCTCGGCGAGACTCGTGATGATCTCTTTCTGCATTTCCATGTTGGTTGGTGTTTATGGTGGGGTAATTTTACAGTGCAAGGGGAAGCTTGGATATCTACTCATAGCCTTCTTATCGAGCACAGTCAATGTAGTGTTAGCTTCCTTGGTGGCAGCTAACTCTTACTGAGACTTGGCAAATAACTAGACGTGGATTTTAATTCTAACGAGGACGCTGGAGTTTTGTGGGGATGTGCTCTCTAGTCTTCTTTGGAACATTTGGCTTGAGCGGAATGCTTGCATTTTGAGGGGCCAAGCGTTGCACACTTCGCTTTTGCCGGATTGTTTTTGCTTTCTGTCCTCTGTTTGGGCAAGGAGTTCCTGTAGCAGACTTGTGTAAGAGCTGAAGAGCAGCTTTTTCGTAGCATTTCTTATGCTGGCTCCTTTTTGACTTTTTGATTGTTTCAGCTTTCCTGTTTTAGGTTCTCTCTCCTTTCTGGTTTGCTCCGGCAGATCTCTGGCCCACGCTCTGTATTCTCTCTGTTCTTTCTAATACTTTTTTCTTCTGTTATCAATTTTTTTAAATAATAATAAGGAAAATATTCAAGAGTTTAGAAGTGCATATATACTATAAAGTAGTGTTTTGTTGGCTGAATAGATAAAGACTAATAAACCTTGACCTGACCTGACCTTCCCTTATATTTGGTGATGTACTAAAAGCCAAGAAAGCCCATGATATGCCATGTACTCTACGGAAACTTCATTTTCGATGGATAGCATGCAAACCTTAAAAGTAGTAAAATGAGATTAACCCATTCACTAACAGATCATAGTTGTTCCACGAATTATGAATACAAATACTTTGTACTTTTGACTTTGTCGATGTGTGGTTGAAATGGGCTTGATTGTGGGTTCGAAAAGGATTTACGTCTACAATTTAAAATTGGGCATCCAAAAGGGGAAAGATTCCATAGAGAACACTTATTTTGGAACATCCCAAAAAGGAATAAGGGACACTTATTTTTGAACAGAGGGAGCACATGTTAATGTCCTTACAAACCTTACCATTTCAAACACAATGTGATAAAAAGTTGAAAGATTAGAATTAATTAAGTACTCAACAATGACGAATATATTAAAAAAGTAATATCCAATAACATTGACATCAACGTTATTAAAAATATGTATGATGGGACATTGACGCCGGTTAGCACCACGGAAGGAGAGACATGCAAGTTTTCCATCACTATAAGACTAGACTAAGGATCGACCTTAAGTCGGTACCTTATTCCTAAGTAATGGATGGACAAACTAGACATTTAAAAGATCATATGCCTCGGTGCATGCTATTTCTGATGACATTGTCCTTACCGATGAAACAAAAAAGTGGGGGTAATGATAAGTTAGAAAATTTGAGAGAAAGCTTTAGAATTCAAAGAGTTTTAAATTAGTAGGAGTAAAACACTTGCATCTTTAGTGGTAAGAGCAGTATTTGAAGTGAAAATTAAGTTAGATTGAGCATAAATACCGTAAAAGCAAATATTTTAGTACCTAGGATCAATCATTAATGAAGATGGAGAAGATGCTAATCATAAAATAAAATTCGATTAGAAGAAATGGAAGAGTGCATCTGAAGCGTTATGAGATCGACATATACCAATAAAGCTAAAGAAATTTTTTTATAAAACAGGTGTTAGACTTGCGATATTGTAATGAACAGAGTGTTGAACTAATAAGAAGGAACATGCTAACAAGATGAGTGTAGCAAAAAAGCAGATGCTTAGATGGATCTATGCTAAAATTAGAAAATATAAGATTTGTAATGAACAAATATGAGTCCGATAAAAGTAGCTTCTATTGTAGAGAAAATAAGAGAGAACCACCAAAAATGGGTTGGTCATGTACAACGTAGACTCCTCATGCTCCAGTTAGGAAGTTCGATGATATTAGCCTTAATCAATCTAGGGACAGAGGTAGCCCAAAGTTAATACGTAAATCGACAATACAAAAAGAAATGAAAGACTGTCGTTTGTACGTGATTTGACATTTGATCACGTAGAATGGCGAAAAATGATTCATGTACCCGACCCCAAGGCATTGAGATTAAGGCTTTCTTGATGCAATGACATCAACATTATTCCGCACTCATATCAGACAACAAACGGAGTAACGTTTTGCGTGCAGTTATTCTTTTGCACGATCAACTTCAAATCTATGAATTTAGCGCATCTCATAAAAGGCTTCATTTCAATAAAATTATCATTAATATAATTGTTTTTATATTGCATTTTTTGGGACCCTTTGCTACTAGGTAGAACCAAGAACTTTGGGATGTGATTGAAAGTGTCAAAATGGAAGAAATGATATACAAATAGCATAATTGAAAGTTTCTTATTTTAAATTGAAAATTCAACGTTAATAGACCTATGAAAGTACAAAATTCCATATGTAAATATCAATACTCAATATTTATTAACTATTATTTCAACCAAAATAAATACTTAAAAAGGATTTTCAATTTACAAAAATCAGCCTGCCATAATTAAATATATTCAAAGTTTCTTTTCGTTTAAAAAATATAATTTGGACCACTTGATATTCGGATATCAAACATCACACTACTTAGGATCAGATCACGAAGCTAACATTACCACATATCATCTATATCACCAACATTATTAATATCACTAATATCATCAATATCACACTCAAATATCATCCAATATCATATATCAATATCAAACACTTTCCATTTATTAC
>JAOTQG010103748.1:0-13157 GCA_025631175.1 Iris virginica
ATTTAAAAGGCTTGTGCTTCCGAAGTCTTAAATATAAACGGAGGTGGCGACTCTCAATTTTTCACACAAGTTGAGTAGTCACTAAAGAGAAACCCGCACTTGTACCAAAAGTTCTCATCGCGCACGCCCCGATGACATGTTTCATCCGAAAAAGAAAACCTCGATCGATCATTCAAACAAAATCTAATGATTCCGAGGTGCGTCGAGAACGGGGGGTTCTCACAAGCCCCTATATAAGGAAGACTGCGTTTAACTTTCAAGCACCCAATAAAAACGAATTCTTCTCAATTCTCTGAGTTTTTTTCACCCTCATTCACTTTATATCTCTCGTCGTTTGAAAAGTGTATTCACTTAGTTCGCACGACTGTGTTGAAAGTTAGGTTCCTATATTAATTATATATGGGAACTAATTCCACATGGAAGAAAAAAGAAAAGAAAAATGAGTTTATTAATCCATGTACTAATAGACATTTGATTTAGAATTTGGAGGGAACACTTAAATTTCAAGTTGGAGGGAAAAATTATTAGAATGATTTAGTAATATTTACTAAATTATTTAATAATCAAAGATTTAGTTGGAGGGAAAAATTATTAGCATACTACTAAATTAATAAATCATTTAATAATCAAAGATTTAATAATCAATGATTTAGTGAATACTACTAAATCATTTGATAATCAAAGATTTAGCACTTAGCTAGCACTTTGTGCGCGTGTGAAATTAATTAGTGTTTTGCAAATCTAATTATGTATTTTAAAATTTGAATTAATTTAACTAATCAAATTTTGAATGAACAACTCTTGATAGTTTGGAACAGTTGTAACTCCTTGACTGTTTTAGAACGATTGCAACTCTGGCAGTGTTTCGTTTAAATCGAAAATGCACAACTACAACTATAAATTGATGCAGGATTAGAACGTCTGACATACACAACTACTTTCTCTTTCATTAAGTCCTTCCTTGTTTCACTTCTGATTTCTTGTAGAAATAATTCGCAATAAACTGTATAGAATTGTCATCTATACAGTTTAGCGATTTGTGTAATCCTGGGGTAACTCGCCATCGATTCTTCTATTGGCAAACTCTTTGAGTAAGGGCGAAAATTACCTTAAGATCAGTAAATTTTCACGCCACAATATGTTCTTATTCTATTTTCATCTTCAAAATTCCCAACGGACAGTATTTTGGAGTGCTATGTTGAAGGCTGCAAAGGAGTATTGTATTTTGGAAGATAAACATCCAAAACACTACAAATACCTCAGTAAGGACAAATCTGTCTTAAGGAGATTTGCAAAACCGCATGTCTCGCTCCATATTTCATTAAATAATTCTTGTTTTGTTTTGATTTCAAATTCCTATTTATTTTTGTTTTATTATAATTTTTAAATGTTCAAGTTTATTATCAAACTAATTAGTCACTTTTTTTAACATGTTACCCGTGCAACTAGAGAAGTGAACTGAGATTTTGATGCACTTTGCTGGTTCCATACAATGAGGTATTTTAATAAAATATGTTCAACAATTTATTTGCTATAATGAAAAGGACTATTTGGGCAAACACCTTGCCACCGAAATACCAAATGCCAGTGCCTCAACATTGGGAAGGATTCGGTGAGCAGAAGAAAACCTTGCTTGCTTTTTCTACTATTCTTGGCCCATCACCACACACCACAGTAAAGGCGGCAGCAAATCTCTTGACAGACAGGATATGCATCACAGCCGGCCATTCTTTTGTCACGACGCCATCTGCTAAAGTCACTCACAAATGGTTAAGGTAAAAAAAAAAACATGAATACTCGAGGATACCTGCATACAACTTCTGATTACTTTTGTGTCTCCATGAAATGGGAACTACACAAAATACCTGTTTCAGAAGCAGAAGCAGATGCAAACTCAAGGTAATACAAAGGCTTCCCATTTTGAGAGGATTCAAGCAAATACCAAAATGAGCAAGGGTGTAGGGTAATATGAGGAAATAACCATCTGTTTTCCAGATTTATAAGGTACAAGATACTGTGCAAGAAAAAATCATACAACTTTTCCACATTTGCAACAAAACCTAAAACTCCTGGAAATTTCGGTATCTAAAAGACTACTTGAAGCATATCCACATAATAAGTATTAACAGAATCTGATAAATACATAAATCAAAAGCATAGTCGCCCTTCGAAATTCCTAACAACATGAAAATTTACAGCATGTGTTTATATTATTATTTGAACAAGAAAAGAGTAATTGAGATTTCACAAATATATAACCAAAACGGGAGGTTGCTTATTTCCATATGCGATAGTAGCTTTGAATCTATTTTGTTCCATCATTTAACCATAATACCTTCATGCCTATGTGGATTCCAAGTGTAATTCAGACTAGAAAGCCCCATCTGTTTTCATGTCGCATAAACTTCCCTTTAACATGTCGACAAGTATCAAAGGCGATCTGCAAACTTGCCGATATAATCTGCCGATTAAATTTTTCTCTGCATCTCATTTTGTGTCTGTGTTTCTCGGGCGATAAAGTCAACTTCTTGCATAACCGTCCTTAACCAACACCACCATCAAATTCAATTTTTCCAGCACTATCGTCATTCTTATTACCAAACAAAACCAAAAATCAGGAAACAGTTGTGTCCACTTCGCAGCACTCACTGACTACAGGAATCAACATATGCCAGCCAATAAACGAATGAAATAGGCCCATTCTAATATGTCTAGCATGAAGGTTATAATGTACTATCAAGATCTTCCAAAGTAGTATTTAGCCATATACTTACTGGCATTGTGTAGCAACCTCCAGGATGTTCAGATCAGTTTATGAAAGACTTGCAATGGATTAGAGGCAAGCACTCCATTGCATTCAATACCTATTACTCGTCTTTTGCCAACTAAAACCCTAAAATCTCAAGAAAGTTTGTTCTGCAAACCATGGCTTTGATCTAGCCAAACCAGGCTTCCAAGTTCCAGAAAAACGATCCACAAGAGCAAATTAAAAACATCCCAGCGCACCGGGTGACCTACGGATACTAATCCAATCAACTTTCATCAAAGCAACCTACTTGACTTTCATTAGTTACCGGTATAAAAAGACCTCCAAAGAGCTTCCAAGTTCCAGTAAAGCGATCCACAAGAGCAAGTAAAAAACATCCCAGCGCCCCTGGTGACTTACGGATACTAATCCAATCAACTTTCATCAAAGGTACCTATTTGACTGTCAATAGGTACTGGGATAAAAAGGCCTCCAAAGAGCTTCCAAGTTCCAGTAAAGCGATCCACGAGAGCAGATAAAATACAACCCAGAGCACCTGGTGATATACGGAACTAATCCAAATAACTTTCATTAGAGATACCTACTTAACTGTGATAGTTACCGGGATAAGGACACAAAGAGCTTTCCACGTTCCCAAAAAACTTCATCACATTCTGTCTAAGAACTATCTACAGGCCCTTTCAACCATAGCTATTTTTCACCGACTTCATGTTGCAGCTGAATCAGGTTTTATCTCTGCAAGAGATATGCTAAGGGGTTGCCATCCTGACTGATGATGTATAATCCACTTCTTGACATTGATTGCCAAGTGCAACATATTAAGTATGTCGCCCAAAGCCATAGTATTGAAGCACATGTTCTTGATAATTGTTGCTGCTTCAAATCTATGCAGAGAGATAAAGAGATTAGCCGTTAGATATTAGAGAATATTTTGCAAATCACCACAAACAATAACACAAAACAGGCCAAAACAAGTTGAAGTAAACTAGAAAGAATTTCACCTGCACTTAGATGCTATAATTGCAGATCGTCCTGCAGGGGAGGTTAAGAACTTGTGAAGTTCATCCCATCTTGGTAAGGAGTGCTGCTTTAGGTTATTGCCGATAGGGTTGACGCACTTCCATAATTTCTCATTCTTACCAACATAAAAAGGTAAAGCACTTAAATTCTGTTTAACAACCAGCTGCTGCTCGACAGCACTCTCTAGGGCCTTCTTAACATCAGTATTGCGATGCCTCGGGTCTCCAAATCGAATGCAATCAGTTATATTTGCTTCAGTTGGCATAATCTTCTCACTCTTTAGAGTGTTCAAGGCAAGTAAAATGACCCCAATAAGACCTTGGATATATTCAGAAGGTTTTGGGCATCCTGGAGTGCCCCATATACCGCCATTACCAGCAATGTTTGCAGTGTCCATTGCAGAGGAAGAAGATGCTGTAGTATCTGGACGCCCTGAAAGGTACCGGTTGTTGTTCACTGTATCCTGGTAAAAAGGAGATTTGTGCATACTGTGTGCTTTTTGTGGGCTGTTAACATGATTCGAAGACTCGATAGAATTTTGTTTGAGCTGGCCTCCATTCCATGGTCTTGGAATAGGACCATTTTGATCTCTGGTGGGGTAGTCGGAAAAGTTTAGCTTACTAATGTCGGGCACATTTGTTGGGGGACCTGAAGAAAAGCTGGGCCCATTGGGACGAGGAGGCATAAAATGAAGAGGTCGAGCATGTGAATTTGGCGGAAACACATTACCAGGCGTAAATACCGGTTGCATGTGAAGATCACTTAGCCTGGTCGGCTCTGATTGTGAATGATGAATTTGGTAACCTGGAGGATTATTGCCAATGGTCCAAGGGAAATCTGTGCTAACCGGAATGTGATTTGGGGTCATTCCAGCTAAGGAGACATTGGGTATATTAACATATGGCTCCTGGGTGTCCTTGAATTTACTAGAATGCATATATCCTGATTGATGAGGGTTTGCAATGTTCTGATCTGGTGGACTTGAAGTTCTCATTGTACTTGGCTGACTCAAAGTTTTCCTTAACGGCTTCCCCTTTCGTTTAGAATCAGTTCCCCTTCCCATATTTGGGAATTTCTGATTCCCCGTATGGGCACTTCCATAACAGTTATCTGCAGGTTGGTTCATATGAATGGGTTCGGTAACTGGAACATGTAAAGGACTGGAATTCTGTACATGACCATAGCTATTATCAACATTTTGGGCTGATCCACCATCTGCTATTGGTGGTCCTCCAGCCATAAGACTTGTCCATAGCCATACACTCTTTGCTGCAGCAAGGAGGGGTGCAGATGCTGTCTGTGGTTGTGCCAGAAGAATATTATATTTCCTCATACGCAGTTGATGTAGAGCATTAGAGAAGTCTCGATCACCAGAAATCAGTAAATAATTGCCAGGTGCAGGATTATCCACTGCCCAGAATAGCATGTCCACGAGAATTTTCTTGTCGCTTGCATCTTTAACACCTACTCAGATAAAATAGAAATATTTTTCTTGTGTCATATTAAGCAGATATGTAGATCAGTAGATGAATGAACAGAGAAATGCTCCAAATATACAAAGAAAAGCCATTAAAAGCAATTTCTCTATGGGGCCAGTTAAAACAGATTAGTTAAATCTGCTAATCATGATCTCTGCTAAGTCGCAGGTTATGCATACACCAAATGACCAAAAAAGAGTTGAGGGTGTTTCAAGTTGATTGCTCAACATATTAACAGCGAGAAGTGAGAATGCCTGGGGAGGTGCACACTAAAGTTGCACATGTATTCTTCCCTGCTAAGCTCTAGCAGCTCCTATGCTGTCAGCCTGTCACTAAAGAAACTAACTAATGTAGTGTTGGGGCAAGAATAGAAAGTGAATTTAGGGGTAAACTGCACCACTTTTTATTTTTATTTTTTTTGGCCCTAAGGGGGGCGTGCGAAGGGATCGAACATGAGACCTTACATATTGTAAAGCCCCGGTTGGTAAACTGCACCACACATCCTGTATTATATCGCAAATGCACCATACATCCCTGTTACCAAAAACATGCATATTTTCACGGCCATACTGATTGACGGGCGCACAGAATGTCTGTCCGTCCATATTTTTCTTCGAGTCTCTGTTACCTTATCTCCATTTTAACAGGAGTATAATGGTAATCGTCCTCTCTTTCATTTTTTCTTTAAATATAAATATCCCTGATTTAATTCAAAAGATAAAAAAGTTAATGATTTAATACTGAAAAAAAAAGTTAATAAATATAGTGATTTCTTTTTCATTTTGTTTATTCATCTTTTTATTTTTAGATCAGGTTTGAACTTTTCAATAACAGCACCACTGTAAAACTCACTTCCACCGCAGCCCCCAACAAACACCTCCAACCTCATCACTTCCCACTCCCACCACTGGTCCACCACAGCCCGGCTCTATCCATTTAAGCATAAAAGAATCCAGCACGTCCTCAAAGAAGCACCAACACAAGTCTCCCAACATCTCCAAACCAAGGACGTTTAAATCCTTTAAAGCTCTTCTTGAGCTCGAGACGGAAACCAATTTGAGGTTTGGATTAAGGGAGAACGGTCCCCACGTTGTGTCGGGTCAGGCGAATCAGTCTGGTAGGGCTCGAACCGAGTTCAGGGGGTCCATCCATTTTCAACCATGTACATACCTGCCACGGGAAAACGGCAGCAACATGAATTTGATAAACTCGATCGGGTTGGACTTTCAGTTTCCTCGATGAAGGCACTGTTACGAAGAAAGAGAATCTCTCTATCTGAAACTTAAAACCCAAAATTTTCTTCCCAGAAAAGAAAAAAGAAAGGAAGATCTCTTTAACAGTCTATTCACATACACGTCCGTCGAACCTTGATTAAATCCCATGAATCGCCACCATTGAACCCTCGTGCCATTTATTGCAACTTGAATTTGCACCATAGATGGCGACGTTGCTAGATAGAACATCAAAGGTCACGATTCCTCAGCAAGGTGAGGTGTTGCGCCGATGATTTCCAATTGGAGTTTTTACTACTTTGGCAATTCACTGAAACGGGAATGTGCGTCTTCAAAAATTTTGGATGCAAAAGGTAAGAGAGAGGAAGTAAATTGGAGACCATATCTGGGCAAGTCTTTGGAGAGTGTGTCTGCATGTGGGTTGTTAAATTGAAGAAGAAAGCGAGAGGAATTATGTGCCAATTGAAGATGGGAAGAGGGAGGAAATGGGTTTGCTGGGGAGGAGGAAAAAGAGCAACTAATATATACTTGTAAGTTAACAAATGTATTGTTTTTCAGTTTAAATAAAGAATGCTATCATTAATTTTTTTTTAAAACTAAATAATGTTGATCTAGGTTTATTCTACGTATAATTTAATAGGTTACAAAACTAAATTGATTTTAGTCTATTTTACTTTTTAATTAAAGATTTTCATAATAAAGTATTAAAATTTTTGATTATAGCTGCAACGAAGTTCCCTCTATTTTTTCTTAATAAGGATTAGATGAAAATACCCTGGACCAAATGCCTGCGAGAAGCACAAGCAGAAGAAAAAGTGAATTTTCTGTTAGAAAAAGGACAGAAGGACAATTTGTGCGCCCGTCAATCAGTACAAGGGATGAAAGAATGCGTTTTTCTGGTACATGGATGAATGGTGAATTTGTGATATAGTACAAGGATGTATGGTGCAGTTTACCCTTAATTTAAAATATCCAGTTTAACCACAAAATTCTTTTCGTGAAAGGTTAATTCTTTACAGGTTGCAACCGTAAGCAAGCTTCTAATTTTAAACGACAAGCAGCTCAAACAAATAAAGCAATGCAAATACAAGTATATGCATATTGAAGAACGAAAACATAAATTACCCAATTTAACAGCCAAAATTCACTTCTTGAATAGTTCGTTCTTTATAAGTTGCCACTGTAGGCGAGCTTCTAATATGAAACTACAAGCTCAAACAAATAAATACAAGTACATAGATATAGAAGCACGAAAATTCAAATTATCCAGTATAACCGCAAAATTCACTTTGTGAACAGTTAATTCTTTATAAGTTGCAACTGTAAGCGAGCTTCTAGCATTAAATGACAAGCTCAAATTAATATCATACAACTATAGAAGTATACACATATAGAAGTGCAAAAACGTAAGCCTCATTCATGCAGAAAGGGAAGTAGCTCCTCAAGCATATTGATAAGAACTGCCCACGTGCTAATTACCTCAATTGATGCATCTCAAATAACTAAAACTAGCCACTGACATACAAGGTCTGAAATAATTAGATGAGCAATCTCTCTTTCTTACTAAGAGGGTATATATGCAAAACGACAAGGTAATAACTGACAGTTAGTTAATACACACAAAAGAGAGGTGCAGATTAAAGAAAAACAGTGGACGCGCATTTATTTTTCAATACCTGATACAACCGCCAAAACTGTTAAATTGAAAGCCCTAACTAACAACAACGACAACTATCTAAGCAAACAACATAAGACATTCATTAGAAAAATTCATGAAAACTGAAACAACCAGATAATCAGAATGCCACAATCTATTATGCAACTTTGGCCTTGGCCCAAAGAAAAGGCATGAAACTAGAACATGCAATATTGTGAAAACCAGAGAAACTCATATGAGAAACCACAACGATGTAAGGTAAGAACGAAATCCCCTCCCATTACTCATACAGACACATTCTACCTCCCTCCTATCTCAGGCATCTCAGTATCTATCTCTATCACTCTTCTTCCCTCCCTCCTGCCTCCCTTCATGTTTCACTCCTTACACACACACACCTCTAGTCATTCCTCACACACACCACTCCAAAACACACTCTTCCACTCATCCCATTCCTCACAGACTCCCTCCCTCCTGAACCATTCCTCACACAAACACACTCTAACTCCCCCTGCCTTTTCTTTTTCTATCCTTCTCTTTGATAGCAAATCAGTAGTTTCTTGGTTGCAAAAGTGGAATCCATTCAGCAAGTTTAACAAAACCATTCAAAAAACTCAAACTTTCTCACATAACCACAAGAACATAGAGTCAAACCATTAAAGACTGAAACTTTCTCACATACCCATCTTGATAACATTAAAAGACTGAAACTTTCTCACACAACAATTGAAAGAATGGAACTTTCTCACATAGGCTTGACAACAAATAGTCAAACCATCAAGGGAACAGTTGGGAAAGAAAATAAATTTAAAAAAAAGAAAAAACAGTTAAAGCTACACCAATCATCATCTTAGTAACAGAAAATCCACACACATCAATCGATTCAATCCACCAGTCAATCCAACCTTCAAGATCACCACTAAAAACACAAAATTTTAGCCCAAAAAACCACTGATCTGAACCACATCCTCACCCACAAACTTCTAAACTCACCATAACCACGATCCGATCACTCCCAACAAATAAAACACAAATCTTTATCCCAACCCAAAAAAAGAATTCCAAACATCCTCAAGTCAAAACCAACAAAAAACGATCATGCATGTGAATTATATATACCCGCAGGAACATGGTTCAAGGCGATGCCGGTGCTATTGAGCGCCTGCTGGACAGAAGCCGGGATCCGATTGGTGTCGCCGTAAGCCGATATGGAAACGGGCCCACAGTAGTCCATCTTAACGAGAGCAGAACTAATGTTCTGAGCAATCGAGTGAGGCTCACACCCTTTGGGCACTTGACAGTTCTCTATGTCCCACCATACCGATATCTTGGCAGCGGCGTACTGAGGCTCCGCTCCTCCCATCATACCACCGCCGCTACCACCAGCGCCACCCATCGCCGTGGCAAATCAAGTCAAGTGAGTGAGAGAGAAAGAGAGAAAAGGGTTGGTCGGAAATGCGAAATGGAGATGAAACGCCGGCGGCGAGAGAGATGGCGCAGGATAGCGGAGTGGTGGTGGTCGGGTGTTTGTTTATTTTATTGTTTTTGTAAAGAATTTTTATTTATTTGGGGAAGAAGATTTTAGAGGGGAAGTTTGGACAGAGAGAGAGAGAGTGAGAGAGGGAGGGTCGGTTTTTCGCGAGTGCAGTGCAGTGGCCTCTGCTTTATGAGGCTTTTTTTTTCTTCCATTTTCTCTTTCCACATCTTTTTGAATTAGACGGTTTTGTCCCTCTGGAGTGTTGGTTGGGTTGGGGTGCTTTGTCGTTGGTATTGAGGTGCAAATGTTGACTTGGTACGAAAGACATCAAGAGTTCATTGTGGAAGTTTGTACTTGTAATACCCACCATGATAGTATAGTATTTGTTAGGGTTACATTTGACTAGTGATGTTTCCTTTTTGATTTTAGATTTTCATTGATTAACTAACTGCAATAATCACCCCTTTCACTAATTTCAATTTACTAATGTGAATTCTGACATGAATAGTTGTTCAAGGCTAGTTAGATACATCTTCCACTTCTTTTTCAGTAAAGAGCTTCAATTTTTGTAAGAGTAGTGATACATATACCGCCCAAATCGATCGGAAATCAATCGACATGCATTATAAGCTTGTATCGTACAAGTCCATAAAGCACATCCGTTGATTTCTAGTTGATTTGGGCAGTATATCAAGTATTTTCCTTTTTGTAATTAGATTAGCATAAGTAATTAATTGGCTCATTGTTAGTGGTGAATCTCTATAATTTAAAGTATTTTACTTTATTGTGATTTGCTTTACTGTAATTTACATTATGTTTTAATCGAGTATTTCTCAAATTTTTAAGGTCTAAACATTTTTTATATCCAAGGTTTACTGTCAAGCATATTAACAAAAGCTTTTGACCCAAAACATTATGGACGATTTGATGCCGAAGGGTTAATAAGGGACTACTAATAAACTACACAAAATTTCACCTCTCTTCGACGTGAGAATGTGTGGTATTATAGATCTATTCATCTTCAATAAATGTTCAATGTTTTTTGGAAAGCTGAGACTTGCAGCAGGTGCCATTTTGGGAAAATATAGAACCACCGACACTCTTAAGTCTCATTCTTCCAATGCAGAGACCCATGTGAATAATATCTTCAAATATATTTTGGGTTCATGTTAGCTACCTTAGAAAATTTTGTAGATCCGAAAAAAATCACCATTATTAGATCTGAAAAAAATATGGAAAATTAAGATATAAAAAAAGATTTGGATCTGGGAGAAAATATCTAAAATTCGAGCCTTAATATTAGTCGACCCAGAGAAAAAATATCACCATTTTTAGACCTGAAAAATCGAATAAAAAAGTATATAGAGAGAATATAACTGAAGTGGTGTCGGTGGTGAGAAGTAATTTAGGTTTAAAAAGAGGATAGTTGGCGGCGGGGATGGTGAGTGAGAGAGAGAGCGGGAGATTGAGAATATGGTTTGGAGGTTAGGGTTCAGTGTTGGAGAGAGGGAGAGATACATAGCTTACGGAGTTGACGGTGGAGAATTGGACGGGGGTTTGATGGTTCGGTGGTGGTGGCGCAAAAAGACGGAGGGTTTTGGTGTTCGGTAGTGGTGGCTTTGTTTGGTAAAATGGTTGTGGGGGCGAGTGGAAACTGATAGAGAGAAAGAGGAAGGCGGGTGGAATTGATGGAGAGGGAGGGCTGTCAAAATTAGCATTTTTTTGGTGTAAAAAAGCTATTTATAGTTAGATTTCTTTAATTTTTTTTCTTTCTTTTGGACCGGTGATATGGACAAATTATAAGAATTGTCTAAGCAGTCATAGCAAGGAGAGTCCATCTGGTAAGTGGATTACACTCTTCAAATTGAAGAGTGAGAGTGTCAAAAAGTAATTTAAATTTTTTCATTATTTAGGAATTAAAAAACGTTTTAAAATATAACTGATTAATTGATCTCATAAATTTAGGAGTTTATAAATATGGAATACGTGCAATTTTTGGTATTGTAAAAGGATTCAAATTATTTGAAAAATTCAATCCCGTTTTAATATGTGCATTTTGATGTACATTTATGTACATTTTCATATACCATTATGTGCATTAACACGTCGACTCTCACATCCGCCTCCTCTCCCAAAGGTTCCAGAGCCGTCGTCGCCATGGCGAGAAGATGAGAAAGAGATGGTGAAAGATGAGATCGTGAGATCGATCGTGAAAGAGGAGAGAAGGTGAGATTGAGAGAAAGAAATCGTGAAATATGAAAGAAATTTTAGGGGAAGATTTAGGGATAATATTCAGTTATTCTATTTTATGGGGAGAGGGGAGAGGGGAGAGGGGAGAAGAGCGCATGTTATTCAATCACTTTGGAGGATGTGCACTTCTAACAAGGAGTGCTTAGACACTCGGTATACCAACCGGGTGATATGAGTTTGTATGTGAGTTGAGCGGTAGGGGTCATGTGGGCTAAACAATGGCTTATCTTTTAGGTCGGTTGATATAAGTATGTTTCGGCAAATTTTAGACCATGATACTATTTTTTTAAATAATAATTTATATTAGTAATGTTTGGATAATTTAAAGAGTATATTTTTATATTTTAGACCATTAGTCTAAAATTTAATAATTTAAGACCATTACTTTATTAAAATTGAATATTTTTAGGTGTGTAAATTTTAGTTAAATTTTATAATTAAATTGAAAGTTAACAATTTTTTTTATAAATTGTGTTATAACATCATTTGTAAATTTAATTATAATCAAACATTAGTTAAAAAAATTAATTTTATTCACTTTCATGCGTCGTGTCCTCGGGCACGGACTTTCAACAAGGAGTATGATTGTGCAAGTATTCACAAAAATGCAAGCGTCATTTACTATTGATATTCTGTTACATTGGGTGACCAGATAAATGGCGGACCTAGACATTCATATTTGGGGGCACAAGGGGTGAAAAGTATGACGAGGGTTTACTTTCAATTTTTTTCTCGGTATATTGGCACGTAATGGAAAAAAAATAAAATATAAATAATGTAAACAACTTTCATCCTCTCAAGTTAGATTTCGAACATGAAATAATCAAATAACATGCTTCAAAAATACCACTAAAAATGCCACTATAATTCTAACCTATTGATGAATCAAAAAATTTGCAATTGCTCCTTATGTGTGTATGTGTGTGTATATATATATATATATAGGGTCCTATTTCTCTACAAAGTACTTTTTCGTACAAATCGTGAGAACCAATTGTATCTTAGTACATTTTTATTGTATGTTAATTATATGTTTGTTTTTGTAAAATAAAGATCCAACAAGAGAAATTTCTTAAGAAAATCAACTAAGATGCAACATGTTCGTAAAAATACAACAAAATAACTAAGATACCATAAATTGACGAAGATACAACAAAAATATACTGAGATACAACTGGTTCGCACGTTGTACAATATTTATAGTTTTTAGCTGATTATTTTCCTATATACATATATATATATATATAGGAAAATGATCAAATACAAACCATAAATA
>JAOTQG010103759.1:0-13156 GCA_025631175.1 Iris virginica
ACAATGCATCTTACAGTAGACCCCAATATCCCCCCATCTCTTCCCTTCTCTCACGCCCCCCCCCCCCGGTGGGAAAGTGGAGTTTACTTGTTTGATATGTGAGAACTAAATTGGGAACATGATGGGAATCATAAGCTATAATCTGGAAACAGCTGTCTTTAAAGTGGAAAAATGTGAAAAGGAAACAACTAATTATGTGGAATAAGAGAATATGTGTGGTAATATATATCATGATTTCTTGACTCTATTATGCTTTGCTAAGGTTGAGTTTTCTGCTGTTTTGGTCATATTGTGATGATTGATATGATGTCCTATTAAAGCTTGACGTTGCATTTGTCAGCATAAATCTCATAGTGTTTTTTATTTATTTATAATAATTACACGAGTATTGATTCTTGGTCAAAATTTAAAATGTCCTTTTTTCTCTATTTTTCTTGCGTTTGTCGAATTTCATGTTGTTTCCATGAGTCTCACACTTTCTTTCTAATATCCACAGCTTTTCTACTTTTTGCATAAGTGCACTACCATGGTTAATCTTTTATGTTTGTTTTACTTTTTCATTCACGTCATAGATCATGTGGTATACTATATTTCAGTAACTTATTTTCCTTGGTTCCAGATCCTCACGCTGGTCTTCCCTGTTTTTCATTCTCTATGTGCTATTGGGTGTTTACTTCGTCACCAACTTGATTCTTGCCGTTGTATATGATAGCTTCAAAAGTCAGGTGCATAATCCTTGAATCATTTATGGTATTCCTGTTTATACATGTAGTGACACAGTTATCCAATTATATGCTGAGTTCTCACAATTTTAACAAGTCCCATCGCTTTATCTTCGACCGATTATTAAGGGGAACAACAACAACAACAACAACAACAAAGCCTTAACCACAATCACTTGGGGTCGGCTACATGAATCTTTTTCCGCCATTCCGCGCGATCCAATGCCAAGTTACCATATAGACCACAGTCGTTCATATCTTTCCGTATTGTTGATGGCCATGATAACTTTGGCCTACCCCTACCCGTAGCTTGATTAATACTAATATCACCACACTTCCTGACTAAAGTACCAACCATCTTCGGCGATTCTCTCTCATTTTCTCTACTATAGGAGCTACCTTTACCATTTCTCGTATTTGTTCATTACAAATCCTATATTTTCTAGTTTTACCGCACATCCATCTAAGCATTCAACTGATCAATAAGAGGAAGGTGAAGGTTAAAATATCTGTGGTGATGGGGTTGATTGTGAATACATCTTAGTTATTTGTGTGCATGTTAATGTTCAACAGTGTTTGCAAGATAGAACTGGGAACCGACATGCTTACATTTCTCACTACACTTTCCAACTTTTGGTACTTACTTTTGCAGCTGGCTAAGCAAGTGGCTGACAAGGACCGTATGAGGATAAGGATATTGGGAAAAGCCTTTAATCTTGTTGATAACTATGTAAGTATGAACCACAACGTTGTTAAAGTGGGTATATGCATGTAAATTATACTCCCCCTGTCCCACATGAAGAGGGATACTTTGACTTAATCCACAAATTAAGAAAATGGTTAACAGCATGTTGATGTTCTGAAATACCCCTAAGGAGTGCATATTTATCTTTAGCGGAAAGGAGGGTAATATTGTCAAGTTGCATGTGCCGAAGTTGAATGATCCTCTTCAAGTGGGACAAACCAAAAAAGAAAGAATCCCTCTTCATGTGGGACGGGGAGTGTACATTTGTAGTTATCTTGGTACCAAGGATATATAAAACAATTAACCAGTCATATCCTCATTTTAATTCCTCATACTCTTATTTACTATTCTGCTTTATTTTTGCAATGTAAGGCTGCCATTTTTTAATGTGACATTCTTTCCCTACGTAATTCAAGTAGTTCGGCGAAACTCTACTCGCATAGAGATGAGCATGTATTTTTTTTCTTCTTAAGGATCTTAGTAGGTCATTTGTACAAGGTTTGACAGTCCGATACTTTGAATATAAATACCTTCTAGTTTGTTTAAGTAGAAATTCATTTTTTATGGCTCCGTAAATAGCTTTTTTGTGTAGAAAGTGGTTAGAGATGTAATCGAATGTCATGGATCCGGTTCCTCTCCATTACACTTTCCACTCAATATCCTTCAATACACACCTAAATTCAAGACTTGTGGCCTGATTTAAATCAAGGGCTCTTATTTAATAAACAAGTTGACTGAGGTTAACCATGCATAATTAAGATAATTAAACAGTTATCTTTTAAAGATATGAAATCCCTTGATTTATGCAACTTGTGTTATTTAAAAGAATAAGAATTGAAATTGGAGTTCTTCTACTACAATGTAACATAGTCTGGAATCATATGTATGAAGCTCTCTATTGTTGTTTAATTATCACAACAATAATAAATATAATTAAAGGGCCTCATAGTCGCAAACATGTTTATGCAGCAAACAAATTCTGCTTTGGGGATTTTCAGTATGTCAATATGGTCAATTTGATCATCTTCCACTTATGATACCAAAAGTCAATGGAACACAATATCCTAACAAAATCAAAGACACTGGCATCCATCAACAAAGAGATTACACAATCAAAGCTTTCTCTCTTCAGAAAAGTTTTCTTTTAGTAGCTTAACCATGGGAACTGCTACTGTTGTGTTCTCAAGAATCAATACTGTAGCTACAGGTGTTTGTTTTGGCTCTGTTTTTGTCGATTCCACAAGTTTTTACATATTTTATTGGGTATATATGTTAGGGTAAATGATCATTGCATTTCCTTAATTAGAGAGATTACTTTAAATTTTTGTAAAGTGTATATTTAGTGATATGCCTTTGATATAATTTATGCCACATGTCCTAAATCTATGTGCCTTAAATGATCATTGCATTTCCTTAATTAGAGAGATTACTTTAAATTTTTGTAAAGTGTATATTTAGTGATAAGCCTTTGATATAATTTATGCCGCATGTCCTAAATCTATGTACATATTGAGGTAAATTGTGTGGAAGGTGTAACGGAGAGGAGCCGTATCCGCTAACTATGGCCCCAAGATGGCAGGATTGAATGTAAATGGGACTTCTCGTTCAAACTTCAAACATGTCCCCTCATGTCTAGCTTGAGACTGACAGATGGGGATACCATTTGGATGACTCGGAACAAGAAATTTAGCCATTGGCCTGACATGTGGGGAAATAACTGTTGGCACCATAATGAAATCTGGGTGTTCACTTAAAATTGAATGGCCTGCGAGTGGTTTGAATTTAAAATGCCCAAAGTGCCTAAATAAATCATGAAAGAGAATGTTAGTGACCAAAAAAACGCAAAAAATCACCAGTGACCAAACTAATTATTAAACAATAGTTTAGTGACCAAATAATTTTAATTATTGACCAGTAGTTCAGTGATCAAATAATTACTAAATCCTTAGGAACATAGATTCTAATTCTTTCCTTATTTTCTTTTGCCATAGGATGGAAATAACTAGTTTTGCTTCAAAAAAGATTAGCTTTTCTAAGTGATTACTTATTTTGCAGCGCTCAAATGCGGAATAGTGGATATTTATTTTGGGACAAAAAGGGTAGATACCTATTAAACTCGCGTTAGTGAAAATACGATAAAAATTTTATTTTTGTGTTTATTTTTATTTTAAAAGTTGGTGCTCAATCCATTTTAACAAATTTGTAGCATCAATGCATGTAGCACAGCTCTCATCTAAATAATTACTTCTTTGTGCCATTTTTGGTTTAAAAGGTGTGTTCTTTAGCCTACAGGCCTATTTGAACCATGTAAAATGTGTCAAATAAATTGAAATAAGTTCAATAATCATATTAAGCTCCTTATGCAATATACTTATGAATGCTTATAAAAGAAATCTCAAAAAACAAGGGTAGGCACATCCTCTTCCTCAGAATAAACTTTATTTTCCTGGTCAGTTAAGTAACTTAAGTAAATTAAGATAGTGTGCTGCTCGTTCATTTCCTTTTCTTAAATGCATAAATTCGATTATCATGAACTTTTAGGATTTGGATTTTCTTGATAGATGCAAGTGTGTCAGGTTTTTTGGGTGGAACGGGGGCTAAAAGTTACTTTGTTGTAAGAGTAGTACATCACAGAAAGCTATGGAGTGGTGCGCGGGATCTTCCTCTACCACATTTTGTAGGGATTTACTAAATAACTAGCCCAGAGGAGAGGTAATGTGTTATGAGGATTGGGATTTCTTAGTGGGGCTTTGGAGAAGAAAATTGCGATTAGTAGTCATTAAGCAGATGGAAAATACATCAACACTGCACAATGAAGTAGGAGCCTTTACCCTTCACCTTCCAAGCATATTGTCATTAAAATGAAGGAAAATGTGGTGCAGGAGGTCCTGCCATTGCAGAGTCTGAGAATGGTCTCATATTTGCAGTCTTATCTCCGCAAGCAGAGAGACCATCTCTATACATATTTAGCCTCATTATTGTAATTGATTTGGTTTAGTTTATCCATTAATTGGATGATTTTAGTCTAGTCACATTTCTGTTATTATGTCCATCTCCAATAATACTAGCCATGGAGAATAACTAGTTCTGAATTATTGTTGAGAGCTGGTGAGTTCTTTGCTTGTGTTAAAGGCTTTTGCCTTTCCCTTAGACACCTTATTTTTCAACTTGCTTTTCTTTCATGTAGAATGTTGCTTGTGCTCATCCTAGAAGTTGTGAAATTGGCCTCTGTACATGCACCAAGCCAAACTCTTGCTTTAGACTCTTACACCAATTTACTTATTTATTCTATCTCCTCGCATCACTGCTGCAATCATTACTAATATCTCCCACTGCTGATAGCTAGCCCCCTCACCACCAGCCATTGAGGCCTAGTAAGTTGTTGCTATCAGTCCTTTAATTCATCTCATGCACCGTTGATACAAGTTTACTTCTCGTTTCTGAGCTACTCACCCTAAATTCATAACTGATTTATCCAATACTTGAATTCTCCAGCTTCCATTTTCATGTCAGTATCAAATATTCTTTGCTAGCAAAGTTCTCAAATAGCTACATAACAAATGAGATCATGCTGTCTCGAGATTGTCGACCCAACTTTCTGGTCTTTTCGTCCTTCATTACCTGAGTGATGCGGCACACTCCACAGAAGCCTTCTATTGGTCTTGCTGTTGATTTCATGCGGACCCCGTCTTTTTCCAAAGCTAACTCTGTTATGGGCTGCTACTATTTTTCTTCCAATTTTCGTCAACTGGCCTGGCTTGTAGTTGGTGCGATCCTTTTGTGGTAGTGCTTGAACTGGCATGGGAATGATAAATTCAGCCTGCCACTGTCACGTTAAGATCCAGCCTGAAGTATTATTTTGTGCTACACCACTGACTGAAACTTCCTTACTTCTCAACACACGAAAGACTGCATAAAAAACAATAAGGAACTATGGTAATCAAGTTTAGAACAAAATTAACCCATGGCACAATTTGATCTTACAAACTGAAGTTTTGGCATTCTCATTGAAGGGTTCTTGTGGCGATTTCATGGATAGCAATAGTTGTTATCGCATTGAATGAAAACCAAAATTTTGCACAATATCTGAATCAACTCCCTCTTGTTCTTTTTCGGGAGTTTCTACTTCCGGGCATAACTTGCTGTTCTTGAGCATCCACTCAGGAATTACGTGTTATCCACTTCTTGATAGAATGGTAGTTGTTGTACTTCCCAATATCAGAGAACCTGGGTTACCTTCTCATTTTTCCTCTACCCTCCCCCCTTCTTATGAACTTGTCTTTTATCTAATGTGGGTGTATTTTCTTGTGTAATTATGCTAATTCTGCTGTTGCTAATAATCTTTTTTCTTTTTGCGCTATAGAATCTTGGATTTCTCAACAAAAATCAATGTATCCATCTCTTTGAGGAACTGAATAAATACAGGTAAAATTGATGCTCACTTTCGTTCTATAAAAACCTTGTTTGTCTTTGTTGTTGAATGCTGCTATCTCCTGTCAGACTGCGTCAATGTGATGGTTTATTGCTTTTTAGTATTTGTTGAGGCTACAGTGATAGATGCGATAAAACCCATGTACTCTTGGTCCCTCCTGTTAGTATATGTTAAATTACTGGAGTGGTGATTTTTGTGAAGAATCTTTTGATCAACTCCAATTTCGTTCTATTTCAGAGGTGATATAGAACTTTCTCTCTTTAAGTCTCTTAGTCCAGCTTACATAACTACTCTCTCCATTAAATGCGAAAATTCCACCAGACTTTTTTTGGCCAATTTAGTTATACGTTGACCAACGTTAAATATAAATGTTCTCATTTTTATAAGAATATAAAAGTTGCAATTCATAGTATTTTCCATATAGTTTGGAATGAAAAATTTTCATGTAAATGTAAAAAAGGGATACTATAAGTTAATTTTATTTTGTGTCATATTGACTTTTTTTTAAAAAAGGTAGCGGACTCTTTGGGTGGAATGGAGGAAGTTTTAAAGTTACAAAAATATGTTTATCAGGTTGTTGAAGAGGATTAAAGTATGATATTACTATGCTTTGCTGTAGCTAACATTGACTGTTTCGTTTATATTTAATCATAATTACTGCCACTTTGTGCTGTCAATTTTGGTGGGAATAATAAAGTGCTATGCCCAAAATATCTCCAGGACTCTGCCGAAAATATCAAGTGACGATTTTCAGTTAATATTTGATGAATTGGATGACAGTCATGATTTTCGGGTAATTATGCTCCTTATATTTTGCATGTTTAGGGCAATTTCTTGAAGATTTAATGGTTCGTTTGGTTGGAGGGTTGGAAAATATAAGTGTTTTTTTCAACCTCCAGGGGGGAGAAAATGCTTTTCCCTCCTATTGTTTGGTTAAACAAGGGGAAAAGAGGGAATTTTGTTTTCACTTGTTTGGTAAGATATGAAAATTACAAAATTGTTTTTAAAATTGTTAAATTGTTGCTTTCACTTTTTCCTTCCATTTTCACTCCATTTTTGGGGGGAGGGGGTAAATTTTTATCAAAGAGGTGTTTTCATTTCCCAACCTCCCAATTTCACTTCTACCAAACAAGTGAAAAGGAATACACCCCTTCAATTTCCCCTCTTCATTTTCCACCCCTCTAATTTACCCCCCAACCAAACACATTATTACTGTCCATCATCCTTTTGACATTGAAAATAAATACTTGCCAAACAGCTTTTTGTCTTAATCCCTCACAACGTTAGGGTGGTTTATCTATTTCTTTTTTCGTGTAGTTCTATTTCCCTGTGAGACATGAGGTTGTTAATGCTTCCGCAATCTGTATTATTGCTTCTTTTTTGTTTTTCGTGTATCTTGTTATGTTTTTGTTAATCTAGATGAATTTCCGCACTCACTTAGATATTTAGTGATTAAGTAGCTTTAAGCATTTTTAGTCTCCCCTTATCAATGGCGTTTACGTTTTCTTAATTAGAGTAGAGCATCCAATAGCGTAATATGGGATATCATCATGCTTTTAGCGGGAAAACCTCACAACATCGTATCTTACCCTCTCAGCTTTTACCGACTTGGCTTATATATATATATATATATATATAATTTTTTTTTTTTTGCCTTTTTTCACTCTCCCTTTAAAATAGGCTAATGTGGTCACTGTCACGAAAAATCCATTAAATTTAACAGAAACGTCATGTGACAAACATGCAAGTTAAGATGGGCTAACTGGAAGGGCAATGAGGCAATTATAAGACTTTTTTCCGAAGAAAAAATAGATTTTGTGTCCAGCCAACATCCACCATCAACAACCTCTCTCTGTCTCCCCCCCTCCCACCTCCCTTGACTCGGCCACAACTCCCCCAAAACATATTCTGAAATAAAATACAAGCCCTATGAGTCATACTCATTATATTTATGGTATACCCAGAAATCAAACAAGCGAAGTAGCTTGGATTCTATATGGCACTTCTTCTTCCTCTTCCCCCCCCCCCCCAAGGCAAACAAATAACAAACTAACAATCTCGAATTCCTGCGGAGTTGGGCAGCTGCAAAGTCCAATTCAAATTACTCCAGCTACTATCTGCCACAAGCCAGCACACACTAAACGTTGTCCAGCATACACAAACCCACTCTGTTTTTATTTCTGTCATCAAACAAAGCCAACTTTTTATTCTTCCTGATCAGAGCTTTATCTTCCAATATTCATAGATCTCCCTTACACACATACACTGATACACAACCTCGAAATAAACAAATATCAATTTTTGGTCTACAATTCTAACTCTATCCGAAGTGCCATATACCATGTTTGAAGTGTTTTGTATACTTCCAGATTACTAACCCAACAATTTACACTCTTCTCACTTTCCTACATCTTTTCCCTTAATTTCTCCCATCTCTCCTCCTCTTTTACCAGATAATCCCAGCTTAATGCATTATGTACTTTCATAAATAAGCACATCAAACAACAGGAATTTTACAAGCTGATATAATAAAATCATAGCCAACATTAACATTGAATGAACCAAGCGTTGACCGACTCAAAGATGCACAGTGACTGAGGAAAAGACAAATAGCAGATATAGCAAGTTCAGAACTTACAGAAGCAGGTTTTATTCCTTTCATAGAGTAGTTGCCTAGGTCAAATTCAAGACAGATCTAGTTACATCTGAACGGAATAGTTCTCCCTTCCCGTTCTTTTTCGTCATTGGTTGTCTTTGTTCCGGTGCCTTTGAAGTGTGATTCAGAAGTTGAGTTTTAAACATGTTAAGTTACCAACTCATCTAAAAGTTCAAACTATTAGATAGAGACACAACTATGTCCATCAAGCTATCATCCCCCCCCCCCCCCCAATGTGTGACCCGCTCACATGTGGAAGGTTCAATAAAGATGCCTCAACGGGGGCTTCACAAACCAAACAAGGTGTCAACACTTTGCACTCATGAATTCCCAATAAATAATGCAGGTAACAAATGCAAGCGGGATGAAGCTTGGAATCGGATACCATGTTAAGTATCAACTCATCTAAAAGCATAAGTTTTTAGATGGGGACTCAATTATGGATATCAAGCTGTCTAAACACAATGAGTTTCTAGCTAAGTTTGGTGTTGCGTATAACTATAATTTCACTTTCTTGCACGATTATATTTTTTCTTTTTCAAAGTTTAACTAAACTTTTCTTTTGCGTTAGAATCGTAGGTTTGAATGTTGAAATTTGTGTGATTGATAATATAGGTGAACTTAATTTCAAGCTTTATTATTATTTAAACATGTTTTTTGAGGTTTGTTATAGTATATTATATGTGTAAATATATATTCTTAAAATTTTCCCTTTATTGTTATAGTATATTATGTGAGGGTCCTACTCCACTAGGAACCTCTTAAGATATGAACCGTAGGAACCATTTATATTCATTGGATTAGATACAAATTAAAGGTTCAGATCAGATTCGTATTTAAAGCACCATGGCATATTTCGTAATTATCCAGAAAATCTGGACAAACTCGTCAATTAAAAATCTGACTAGGTGTGAACACAATTATTTTTTTCCTCCGTAAACTTTAAACGCACATATCTCATTATATATAACTCCAAATTGAAATCCAATTGTACATTCTTGCTCGTAATTAAATTTCCTTTACAAGATTAATCATGAATATATTTTATAAAAATAAAAAAAGTCAAAGATGCAGTAACACCCCGTTGTATTTTATGAATTGCACTGCATCCTGCCGTTTTTTGTGAAATTGCACTAGATGCAGTAGAAATATAGTTACTGCATCCTATTTTGTGAAATTGCACTCGATGCAGTAGCAATGTTTCATACAGCAACTTGTTGTATTTTATGAAATTGCACTCGATGCAGTAGGAACATTGCTACGACATCTTGTTGTATTTTGTGAAATTGCACCCGATGCAGAATCTATATTCCGATTGCATCGTGTTGTATGTTATGAATTGTACTTTTGCTGCTGCATCTTGTTGTATTTTATTAATTGCATTGGATGTACTAGCAATGTTCTATTGGATCTTGACATTGTTTTGACTTTTTTATTAAATATGTTCATGATTGATCTTGTTTTAAGGGAAATGTAATTACGAGCAAGAATATGCAATCGGATTTCAATTTGGAATTATAAATAATGGAATATGGATATTTTAAAGAGATGGTGGAAAAAAAATAATTGCGTTCACACCTGACGCAATGACGGTATTACCCTTGCTACTCAATAACGTGTCTTCACACCTTATCTCATCTCAACGATGTTTCCTACTCTGATTCATGGAACGAGATCAATTCCTACGGTACCTAACCTAATAAGGTTCTCATTTGAGCACTCCCCTTATGTGTAAATATATATTCTTAAATTTTCCACTTTATTGTCACCTTGCTCGCCTTTCGGTCGCCTGACTCTTGTCTCGTCTGTTGCCTTAGAAATGTACATCTAGCCCACCCTTAATAACTATGGCGTGAATCCAAAACCCACTATTATTCAATCTAAATGATGTTTCTTCGAAATCCTCTTGTTCACTTCAAAAAAGGAATTTGAACAAAAATTCAGATACAGCCAAATCAGATACGGGGGAGGATGGGAACATCTGGGGCTGAGAGCACTTCTCAAGGCCTCACTATCCAAATCATTACCTCTAGTTATCCCATCTTGGCATGACTCAGTTGTTTTCGATGTGACCTTTCCATTAACGGATTCGTCATGATAATTCCCACAAATGGTATAGTTTAAAGGCGAGTGACCTGATTGGGAAAGGAAGGGATAGGAGCAAGCCAGGAATTGTCAAAAAAAGGTAATCCATGAGGTTGTGGGGTTTTCCGTTTCTGTGGAAAGAAGTTCTGACCAAGGTGGTGATTCTTGGTTTATTTGGTCACAGGACATAAAAGGTTTAATGCTTACAGTGCTCGACTTCATCTGTATCAAACCTCTTACTTCATGTTGGATTTTGTTCTTTTTGTTGGCTTAAGCTTTATCTTTTTCACTGTTAGTTAGTTGCCCTTTGTTTCCTTAGTCTTGATCACTTTGATGGTAAAGATTTTGTTTGTTTAGATAGTAGTCAGGCGCAGGGTTAGATTGCAAATATCTCAATCTTAAGGCTGTCCTGGTGACAGTATCCTTTGGGTCTTGGTATGAATCTAAACAAAGAAATATTGGCTCAACCACCAAAATCCAGGTGTACTGGGTGGTGGTTACAATGCAGTGCTGATGATTTTCAATACCAAATGTAAATAATATGAAAATTTTTATTCAAAGATCAGAGAGTGGTTTGCAAGGCAATCAAGGATATGCCCTTTAGGAAGTAATAGTCTCACTTTGATGACGTTGTATAAGTCCATATACTTTTGCCACCTTTAACTCCTGCTTCATTCATCCTTCTTTTTGTGGTTCTCCTGTTGTACATGAAACAAGGCAACTGTTTTGTGATTCTAATTGATGTAGTGTCTACTTCTCTCCTCATGTACTAATAGATAGTGTTTCTTGAAACCTTTTCTTTTCTTATAGTAATCTGCGAACAATTCTTTTTTATATGTAGATTAATCTGGATGAATTTGCGGATCTTTGCAATGCAATTGCGCTAAGATTTCAGAAGGAGGATTCAGTAAGTGATTTCTATTATTGGGTTATGAACAGTATCAATCTATATATTCCACACGACACATGAATCTAATTTATGTTTTGACACTTTTCCTTTTACTTGCAGAAACCTTGGCTTGAAAATTATCCAGCATTCTACCATTCATTCTTTTCTAAACAGTTGAAAGATTTTGTTAAAAGCGATAAGTTTGGATACGTAATAGCCTTTATTCTCGTCTTGAATTTTGCTGCAGTTGTTGTTGAGACCACGGTACGACTTAGAATTCTTCTTAAAACTGTAGCTTTTTAGATGCCTTTTCTTAATGTGTCTACATTGATTTGGAAAGAAAATATGCAAACGAGTGACCACCAGTTTGTTTGTAACTCATGTTTTTAACTAAAACTTTGACGCTAAATTGACAAGAGAAAAATATTTGGGTGTTAGTATTTGTCATTGCACCCTTCTATGAAATATTAATATCTAACTATCTCTATGTATGAAATGATTTGAGCTGCTCGTGAGCATGGAACCATAATCATTTGCCTGCAATTTCAGCATAATGGCAAGTGTCAAAGCATTATATACATGAAAGTGCCTCTCTCTAACAGCTTACGCTTTTAGATGAGTTGGTTACTTAACATGGTATTAGAGCTTCAGGTTTGGCAGAGGACCAGGGTCCATATCATCCCATTTGCATTTATTCTATAAGAAAATTTGAAATGGTACGTATGCACGTGAGGGGGAATGTTAAAGCATGATGTTTGCTGAAGGTCTTTCAAGGAGTACTCCAACCTCCGCTTTTATTCAAGATAAGGAAAATGAAAAAAAAAAATTCCCTAGTTTCTTCCGGACTTTTCAGTTTCCCTCCCTCATTTATTGTTGGTTTCCAGCTTCTCTAACACATTGAGCTGCCCATTTCAAACCAATTAGTGGCTACAGTGTTACACCTCCAAAAGTCTAGCTATCTCTCTCTCTCTCTCTCTCTTTTAAAAATTGGTTTTTGACAAGAGAATAAATTTATTTGATAGAAAGGAAATACAAGAAGAGATACAAAAGGATGGATGAGTGATCCATCAAGAAAGCTATTAACAAAACTAGGCTAAATTAATCTCTGAAATAGGAAACCCCTGTAATACGCCCCTTGATGATTCCCAGAGAGAGGCCAAATTGACCAGTCTATTCCATAACGGTGTTGGACACAGATTGATATCTGAAGATTCTGGAAATTCCGAGTCAAAAACCACGTTAGAGTAGCAAAAGCCCACATTCACACAAAATATCTTATCTTTGTATACCCAAAACCCACGAAACTGATGCTGGAGCAAAGACGAAGCGGAAGCAGGCCAAGCACTCTCCTCATATACTCCAATTAATCTTTGCTGAAGAAACCAGACAACCTCTCATTGTAAAAGCGAATGATTATGATTTTAAGAGGAACTGTCACTCGTAACAGACCTGCCCGAGAAGACCTCTTAGGGTCCGATCACGAAGACTACGTATGTTAATATGAAGTGATATGGTACTGTTTACAATATGAATATGAGATGATATGAATAATATGAGTTTATGAAGTAAAAGACCAAATTACCCTCATGATGTGAAAGGTTTTAATGTGATGTGAGGAGAGAGAATG
>JAOTQG010103770.1:0-13153 GCA_025631175.1 Iris virginica
CTTCTTTGAATGAGAGTACTTTGGTCAATTTAGAGTTCTTCGTTAAAAAAATGGATGAACACTAACGAGATTTACGGCAGGTGGGTGAAGCCTTACGAAAAAAAGTATATGAGGCTCATCCCCGAAACCCGAAAACCACAGGGGTGTTCCTCCAATTTTTCCCAATTGAATATTCAAGAGGTGATTGGCTAAGTGAAACCAAAAGATGTTCTATCTCCACTAGTTAATTAACATGAAAACTAGCATTCAAAAGAAGCCAATACCTTGTGATGGGCACACCAAGGATGAAAGCGTGTAGGACAATCCATAACTCTGCACTTTATGCAAGAACCACCTGGACATTTACAGATACAACAAACCTGAAAAGAAAATCATGTCAGGAAGAAGCTGCTGCAATTACAGCTATCACATTTAAGACACCAAAGGACCAACATTCCTGGACTCCATTTACTCAAGGCCAAAAAACTTTGATGATTTTCTGAAACATTAAAAAACAATGAACATGATTCACAATCAGTGGAGGTGGCAGTTCTTCATTCTATAGCATACTTTCTACTTAGTTCTTACCAAATTTCCTTTAGGAAGAGAGACACCAGATACATCAAAAGCACTCATCGTGTCAACATTCAGACATCGTGTTTCAGGCGTCCAAAGTCCACAAACCATATGAACCCACTGCTTAACAGTTGAGTCAAATACTCCAGCTGATATACTATTCTGCTCTATTGTGTAACTAGTTGGACAAGTAGAATTATATGCAGGTTGGGATTCCATCTGCAGATCTTTTTTCCAAGCAGTTACTAAAGGCCCAATAATGGAAGGTGCATCACTATCAAATTGAGATCTTGAGGCCTTCATGCTCAGCCGATCCACTAGAGCTTCAGAAGGAGAAACCCTGTTGTCTGGTTTTGCATTTGTTACACGTTTCCAAGTATTCACAAGGCATTTGACCATGTGGTCACTTCGCAGAGCCCTAGTCATGGCTCCACCCCCATAGCCACATAAAACACATACCTACACAGCAGTTAATGATAGCGAATGAGCTTGAGACAGTAATCTGCAACAATGGGTAAACTTTGGTATTCACTATAGTATAAGGTAAACTGGCCAGACAGTACATCGTTCACTATCACCCTGACATCTTCGTACGAAGAAGGTTAATGTCAACATATAGCATGTTAATTAAATGGAGTACAAGATGATTGAGTAAGAAACTTAAGAAAATCATATATCAAACACATTGAAGATAGTTAGCATGAAAAGAAAAAATAATAAATAAATAAAAACACAGCACAATAATAGAAAACAGAGAAACAAGAAAAAAGAACAATTAAAAAATACAAAAGCGCCGAGAAAATACCAAACAGATAAATGAACAAGTGTGAATAAAGCTTTCAAAGAATATATGGTTGAACTGTCAACTGAAATGTAATTTGACATAAAAATAAATAAAATATGGCATCATTATTGCTGATTAGAAAATATAAATGATTAAAATAAATTAACTCATGAAGACATGAAACCATGGTAGGTTGATGGACCTAATGCTTACAGTATTTTGGGAGCCTGTCCTACATGGTCTGCAATGCCAATGAGTTTTCGGTACAGTGGAAACTCCATAGCAAGCCTGATGAACCTATATAAGACAAGATACTATCAAAATTCTAACAGGAGGTTATTCAAGAACTTAATGTAAATGCAGCATGGAGTGGTACATACCTTGATTAAGCATCCATTGCACTCCAACAAACAATTAACTTTTTCGTTGCTCGAATTTCCACATACACAGCAATATGCAGGCAAATGTGGAGAAGACTGACTTCTCTGCTGCCCAGTGAATCTGAATCATTAACCAAACCTTTTTCTTGTTACTTATACTTCTGACTTCTGCAGTTAATGGAATAACTAAAATATAGATTCTCCATCGTAAAATCAGGATAAAATGCTGATTTCGTATATATTACTTACATTTCAGTACTGCATATCGCACCAACATGGTTATGACCTACTTTAGAAATCTTTAAGAGCTTTTCAGAAGTTCCGAGTTTTTCTTGGAATTCAAAATCCGCGTACTGTGTACCTGAGACACTTGCCCACATGGCGTACTTCCCTGACAATTCCAAATGTTAATGATTTGAAGTTTCACCAGATGAGAATATGCCAAAAAATAAACTTTTGTCCGTATCTGGTAGACACATGATTCATATCTGCACCAGTTATGACAGACGAATAACTAAATGCACCAAAATCATGCAACACTTCTATTTGAGCTGAAGCAAGAGATGCACTCAGACACTGTAAACTGGATCCACGCGTGACTAGAAGTTTGGCAGTTAGCTTGTTGCTGTTACACATAATTAGTAAAAGGTAGATAGACTTGGCACTTACAATAATTTTCAATTCAATCACAAAGAAGAACACCCCAGTTTCTGATTAACGCACAGAATATGGTGATACTCAACTGAACCAGAAATGAATTTCCAATGTACTTCTTGGGGCAGATAGAATGGAAGGATATGCAATGAAAAAACACACGTGATAACACAAGGAATTAATCTAAGTCATTAGCCAAAACCTATGCAGTTTGATTTAACAGAAAATAATTTATTTTTAATAGTGCTTCTTTCCTTTTCCTATTTAGGTCACCATTCCATGCATACGCTTCTATCTCACAGAAGGGCACGTTTCTGCACATTATCTACACGCATGTGTCCGGAACTATATACCCAGACAAAACATTATTACCATATAGACATACAAGAACTTAAAGCTTTATGCATTACCTTTAGTTGCTAATTCATTAAGGCTGCGTTTGTGATCGTCCTTATTCTTTGGTTCTAAACTGGCAGTAGGACGAGAGGGTGGCACACGATAACTTTTCTCATATCTGATATTCCTTCCCTCCACCATGTGGGATACATCATCATCTTTTTTACTGCATGGGGAGCAGGCCATCTCCATCACTTCCACACAATTGCCGTGATCCAGCTCGTTACATGTTGCAGCACACTGACCTCCCCAGTTCCTTTCTACTTTTACGGGAGAAATTCTATCCGTACGTTGATTACTTTCTTGTTTTCGTGTATTCTTCGACGACTTCGGCGGTGATAATTTCAGTGCATTGTCTTCACCAGGGGTACAATTTCTGGTATTTTTAAGAATCTTCCCAATGGAAAGGATCTTCACTGGCTTTGATGTATTACCATTTGAAATAATGCCATACATACCACACACTATAGGCTTTGTGATGCTTTTATGAACATTCTCCTGCTTACTGGAATACACTAGTCGACAACTTACCGAATTGCACTTCATTGTTATTCCAGCATCTGTGCAGTGTCCTTGCTTCCAGACCTGAGTTGTTGATCTGAATCGCTTTTCACATGAGAATTTAGGGTTTGTTATACAATCATCACAAGTCCTTTTCGGTCTCTGACAATCAATATCCCCCTCTCTGTTATAACATCTGTGGAGACTTTGTTTACAACCCATAGTTATGGAAGATGATAAAGTTGACCTTCTCTTTTTGAAACTAGGCCCAATTGAACATGCACAACTATGAGAACTTCCTTGCCTAGGCTGAATTAACACATGTGCATCCACCAAATTATAAGAGTCCCGCTCAGAGCTACCTTTAAATTGTAGATTTTCATCAACTGAAGATTTAGCAGGGGAATAGAATGATGCATTTAACCTCTTCCATTTCATTGCTTTTCTTCTCTTCCCAGATTTGATATCTTTAGTATACTTTTGCACTGTGAGTCCAGAGTGGACTTCCTTCTGCACTTTCCTCATTGTTAGTGAATCTCCAAGTCCAAGCTCATCTATGAGGCTACGAGATGATCTATCAGGAAATGCTTCAAATGTTCCTTCATCTATCAAGTCTCTTTCACAAGAGTAACAGTCAAACTGGGTATTTTCTCCACTATCCGGTGCATCGTCTGATGAAGAGCATTTTTCAATCAATGAAGCTTCATCAACAGCATGATTGTTTGCGCATTTAGAATCCCATGCATCGTTAGTACATGAATCTTCAATGCTAACATTAATTGATGTTTGGGTAATAGCAGATACTGAACATTTTGAAGAGAAATAGGAAACTTTCTGCTCATCAGCCCCCTGAGCAGATCTGTTAAAGCATTTGGTATGCAAATCAGAAATTTGATCCTCAACATTTTTCCTCTCACCCAATAACTTGGCTGGACGATCTTTGCATGGTATTTTACCCATTGCCGTCACCTTGCAAGGTACATCTTTCCACTGAAAAGCATTACCCTCAACTTGTTTCAGGTTTGGCTGGACGAATTCTCCAACTTGATCTACCGAAATAGCTATGTTCTTAGGAATAGTGCAATCTTTATCAGATTGTGAAGTGAGCAAAGTAGATGTCCGGCAGTTCACACTTCCATCCCCTTCTCTCAAAGCATGATGGGGGGGTTTGCCTTTGGATTCGCAATTTATGTCCAAACAATTTTCTGAAGCTGCACAGCTGCACTTGTCTGGAGCATATGGGTATGGCACTCTCTGGCAGCAGTTTACATGCTCACATGATGGACCAATGTTGTTTTCACCTCCACCAGATCTGGAATAATGAAAATTTGAAAAAAATTCAAGTAAAAATGCAGGCAGTTGGCTAGTCATAAGCATAAACTATCAAAAGATTCAAAACACCTATAAAGAAGAAGTCAGATACTGGGAAACTACAAAGAACAAACTGGAGTCGTCAGAACACATTTATACACCTGCAGAGATACATGTGCAATTGAAAATTTGTCTTTAGAGGGATACCACCTCCAATATCTATATAGAGGTATGAGATATGGGCCATGTAGAAAGAGAACTAAGTCAACATCATAGAACAGCATCTATTTACATATGTTTTTGCAAGACTTCTTATTTTTCTCTACTTCTGCACAGATCTCCCAGCTGGCATTTAAAAGGAAAAAATAAAGCAGTATACATCACCAATTTCCACTTGTTCAGTAGCAATGTGTTCCCTCTTCACTAAAAATTCTTTAGTGCCTATGATATCAACTTTTAAAATTTTTTGTCAATACCAATATGGTCCTATTTTCACTTGTGTCAATACCCTGAATTGCAAATTAGTACCTGTATGAAAATTCTTTTTTTGTTTACAACCATTTTCATTGCAATCAAATGCCCAGGGGATGGACATCGCAAAGAATCAAGAAATGAGACCATGGCACTAATCTGAGGAACTTAATAATAGTTGAAAGTCAAGTAAGGATAGTCAGGTAAGGATGAACAAGTTGAAAGACTTCAGTTAACTAGGTGTCTGAGTAATATTTTTAAAGGCAATGTTATTCAAGATAATAGAGGAGCAGGCTCTAGTGATTAAGAAGGAGGCACTTAATCATTACAGGGAAATTGCAATGTCCACCCGCCTCGAATTTAAAAAAACATCTGCATTTTGCCCCTCGCAGTCTCCAGATGAAGAGAATATTTGTAACTTCTGATTCTCATTTGCATTTGAAACAAAAGAATGCAATAAAAGCAGGCAAACTGGTTCAATAATATCATAAACTGCAACCTCTAAAAACCAATGCTTTTCAATTATGTCCCTCAAACCCAGTATACCGCGTATTAGTTTCAATATAGCTATCTTCACAAGATGATATACCTTGGTACATGCTATTTGCCAATGACATTGTCCTTATCAATGAAACAAAGAATGGGGTTAATGATAAGTTAGAAAAATAGAGAGAAGCTTTAGAAGTCAAAGAATTTAAAATAAGTAGGAGCAAAACAGAGTATATGGTTAGCAACTTGAGTGGTAAAAAGAGAATTAATGAAGTGAAAGTTAAGTTAGATGGAGAAGAAATACCTCAAAAGAAAATATTTTGGTCCCAAGGATCAATCATTAATCAAGATGGAGAGATTGGAAAGGATGTTAATCATAAAATAAAATTAAGTTGGATGAAATCGAAGAGTGCACCTGAAGTGATGCGTGATCGACATATAGCAGTAAAGATAAAGGAAATTTTTTAAAGGATAGTTGTTAGCCTGCGCTATTGTACGGAACCGAGTATTGGGCTACTAAGAAAGAATACACTAACAAGATGAGTGTAGCGAAAATGAATGCTTAGGTGGATGTGCGATAAAACTAGAAGATAAGATTCACAATGAACAAATACGAAAAACGGTTAAAGTAGATCATATAGTAGAGAAAATGAGAGAGAACCGCCTAAGATGGTTTGGTCAAGTACAACGTAGGGCTCTTAGTGCTCCAGTTAGGAAGTGTGATGAGATTAATCTAAACCAAGCTAGGGGTAGGCCAAAGTTAACTTGGATATCGGCAATACTAAAAGACATGAAAATTTGTGATCTGTATGGTGACTTGGTATTGGATCGTGTGGAATGGAGGAAAAGAATTCATGTAGCCGACCTCATGTGATTGGGATTAAGGTTTTGTTGTTGTTATATAGCTATCCTTCACAACTCTGCCATCTACCCACCCACCCCCCTGTCCAACATCGTCACTTCTAATTGATCAGTCATCAATACTCACCAACTACTAAACTGTAGGTCCCTCTGTGGCTCCCTCCCTCTTCCTCTCCCTCAGTGACCATAGTAATTCAAGACGACTTATCTAAAGCACAAAGACTTCGCTATATAATACACTCATACATGAAATAGTGTAGGACACAACTTTAAATAGATATGAGATAAATAAGTAAATAATAATAAAAATAATAAATAAAGTAAAGGAAATTAACCTTCAAATGGGCCTCCTTGTTCGAAAGAAAGCAACAGCCATACAACAATTGAATTCAGACTACCATATCTTTTGTACAAGTCACAAAACACTGGGACTTAACTACACCTGTTAGATTATGTAGATCAAACTTTAAGCTGCCAAGGACAAACTAGGAATCTACACTCATAGACCCAACTCTGAAAATAACACACAAAAGTTGTTACTAGAAATATTAATCAATGTAAGTATTTTGGTCAAAGTCACCTTATAGAAGGTTTCTTGGTTGGATTAGGATTATGCAAATCTTGGCAGTGTGTTTCAGTGTCTCTTAAACACCATGCTGCTTCTTGTGAGGTTCCTGAAAACCAGTTGATCAGATTCAGATGGGCACAATTTTTCATCAAGTAATAATTAGTACAACAGGCATTGTTTAGGTGTGCACAAGTATTCGATAAAAGGTGAAAGAGAGTAGCATATTTACCTGACACATTAGCTAATTTTCCACTGGCACCTTCCATCCAATGAGTAGTGCTAGAATAGACTGATTTCATCGCAAATTCAGCAGCATCTTCTTTGCCATGGATAGGTTCGTCTCTGCTTTTTGTTGATTTTGATGGAATAGCTATGGAATTCTTTAACTTGTTACTAACATAGTTGTATGCTCTCCTTAGGTCTTGATTCATTCCAACGGAAGTACTGAGCTGATCGTGATTAGGATACTCCACTACTTTCCTTACTGCAAGCATTTGCAATTTCTTATCCTCTAAACAAGGGTCTATAACAGTGCCCTTATTATTTGCCGACATGATGGCTCTACTGGGAACAGAGATTGAAGCCATAGAGGAGAAACCCACTGAGATTGATTGTGAAGGGAGAGTTGGTCCAGAATCCATGGGAAGAAAGCCGTGACCATAATATCCATGGTGCCCATGCAGATGCTTAGATATCTTCACAGGGTCACCGAAAGGGATCCTGCCATCAGATGAATCAGCCCGCATGTCAGATAGGTTTTGGAAATGAGAACTCTTCTCACATGTAGTCAAACAAGTGTTGTGACTAGCTGTACCAAATCCATAAGAAGATATAAGAGTTCCCGCAGACTTTGTTGGACGCCACAAGTCCATTTCATGCGCAACAAAAGCAGCATGTGCCCCTTTATCTTTTTCCATATTCTTCTTGGCAATTCCCATTTCATAAATGTTGGATTTTGTTTCAATTGCATCGCCTTTCATGCACAGAAGGCTTATAGGATCAGACTTGGCAGAATTAAGAGATTCACAAAGCTGCTGCTTAGGCATAACATGATTGCCATTATATATGTTGATGGAAACGTTAGATTGCAGTTTTCCTGCCGAGGGACTTTCTAAGTGAGCAAGAAACGTTGAAATAGCAGAACTTCTAGCCACGGCATTGTGCAATTGCTCTGCTCTAACAGCATCTTTAGCAGTATGGGATTCAGATGCATGCTTTACAAAGTTTATCTTGCTTTGCTCTATTGTTGTCTTTGATCTGGCGGCGTGAGCAACATTGTTAGCATCCTGCCTGCTTTTATCCATAACCTGGGCACTGCCTGCTGCATTTAGAGAAAACAAGTCATTATCCAATAAAGGTCGCCCGGAAGAAGTGGGGGGAGGGGGGATGAAATGGGCCAAGCAGTACAAAAAAGGAGCTTTGAGACAAGAAATTTGTTCAACTCACACTTATGAGTTAGTGTCTCTAAAAGTTGTTTTGGGATATGGTCCTTTGAGCTAATCAGACGAGTCCCAGAGGCTGGTACACTTGAAACCGACGTCTGATTCTGCAGAGATGGTTGCCCAAGTCTCAACTCAAAGTTGGAGGATACTGCAGTTCTGTCCTGAATATCACCCCTCCTTAGATTGTTGAATTCCACAAAATCAGAGTGTTTACCAGGGGATTTTACCTTCTGCATATTTCGAAGGGAAGCAAAAGAATTTTCACTCTTCGAAATTGAACCAAAGTATGTTGAGCTGGCCTGAAAACCATTATCTTGGCCACTAACAAATTTCGGCATTGGTGAACACTCAAGCATGGAGTGCTCTGTAATCTGATTAGCTACCACAGTTTGCACATTGTTCTGTGAAGTACCAATGAAATGATTGAAAGAATTACGACTATCTTGAGCAATCCCTTGACTTTTACGTACGACCTCATTAACCAATTTTTGACCTGTATTAAGTTCATTTGAAAATACCCCATCCATTTTTTGCTCTCCAGATGAAAGAAAAGCTCTAGAAGAACCAACCACATTAAGCAATTTTTCACATTGAATGGTGTTGGGCGCACTTCCCTTACTTTTCACCAAACCAGCTGCTCCTGAGAATCCTTCAGGCCAGTCCCATCCATGGTGGTCTTCTTGAATCCTAATCTAAAGCATGATAAAAACATCACCATCCAGTGTTATTGGTGCTTCAAAAACATGTCAATAAGAAGTACAGTGTTTAATAATGAAGTTAAAGAAAAATGCATGGTAGAAAAGCATAAGCACCATTATGCCAGTATACGGATAATTCATAAACGGGGAAGGGGAACATCTCTCTGCCTCCAAGTTATTCATGTTTACTTCAAGTGTACCCAATTGGGCATACATACGTAATCAGAACGCCATCAGATTATGGAAAATAAAATATAGGCTATTTTACTTTTGATAAACAATTACCCTAGGCCATACATCACTATAAGCTCTTTAGAGGCATCCAAATCACTGTCTACTTGGTCTTACAAAGCACCTCCGTAACCTAGGTTATCTTCCGAATCTGAAGGTTTTCTACCTTACCACACACGAGGATTGATATTCCAGCTCGTAAAGAAAATTAAAATGGGGCATGCCCAACATATACTGGGTTAAAAATTGCAGTAAAACAAGGGAGAAAGAGCTGATAGATACAGCAAATGAAGACTGAATCTTCTTTAATTCAACAAATGTGATCTGAAGTTCATGTCAGAGATTACAGATTTACAAGTCACCACTCAGCATCAAACACCTGCATGCTCTCTTCGATATATCCTTGTCCTAACTGAAGGCATTACAACATGCAGATGGATTTGAGAACTATATGTATGAAACCACATCTGAGGACTCTGAACAAGTTTTGAAAAACAGAAGAGAAGGGGCATAAGAGAGAGAGAGAGAGAGAGAGAGAGAGAGAGCTGTACTTTAGGTGCATCTATACACATGCTAGTATATTATCATGCAGCGGCATATTTAGCACCTGATAGTATATGATGGCTTGAGACTCTGAACTTGCCAGTTAAGAAGCTCCCTTTGGTACATGGCCTATGGTTAAGATAGGAACCCCCTACTGCTGTTCATATTGAATACAGATGGTTCATCATCTAATAACTTGTGCAGCGGAGGTGCTGTGATCGGAGATTTCAAGGGTGATTTTGTAATGGATTTTTCAGCTAACTACAAAGTTGGATCAAATATGTCAGGGGAGTTGAAGGCTTTGAAGGAAGGTCAAGAGTTATGTACGGAGCTTAATCTGATAATGTGGTAGTAGAATCAGATTCCAAAGTTGCAGTTCAAAAGCTATATCAGGTGTGGATCAATTTCCATGGCACCATCAATCTACTTTGCGTTTTTGTGCACAATTTGCAAATCAGTTTCAACTTCATCATGTGTTTAGAAAATGTAGGATGACTGCTGATAATCAGGCTAAGGATGGACATTCACATCAGGGTTTGGTAATGCACTATAATAGGAATCAACTTCCTGCAAATGTCTTAACTGTTCTAAAAGATGTAGATGGAGTCTTTTATCATATACAATGAAATAAGGTAAGCTTTCTTGTTTTATTTAGAGGTTATTTATCTCATTGGTGTAGGAGAATAATGTAGTAAGGGTCAGCTTTCCTGGTTCTCCCCTTTTTGTAGGGCCCAGGCTGGATTGCCCCTCCTTATTTTTGATCAATAAAACTTTGCAGGGTGCCATCCCTGTTTCTTGAAGGAAAAAAAAAAGGAAGAACTAAAGCACAAAGAGACATTCGCATGAATAATAGCAGCATTGCCCACAAGATTGGGATTAAACAAAAGCAAATGTATTGCATAGGAGGAAAGATAATTAAAGTTTAAGCATCTAGAATGGAGCATGGAATTTTGATACATTGCTGAAAGCGAAAGCCGACTTGAATCCTTACCCCAAACTTGTGGAAATAGACCTTTATCCACTGAGCAATGGTCTCACCACTATCCATATGGACAACATCTCCAGGGTTTACATCTAACAAACCTGAATGCTGTAGACATGTTGCAGTTTTTATACAATTGCACAATGACATAATAATTGATCAAAGAGAAAATCAAGCTTTGTGTGATATGATATCTCATGAAAATATATCAGCGAAGTACCTCAGAAAATTGGGAGATAGACATATGTAAACCATGACATGAACAAACAACACCAAGTAGTCCGGTACTGCTGAGAAGCAACGTGCCGCCTTGCCAAAAGAATAAAAAACAGCAATCAGATCTGAAGAGAAACTTTTGCGTGGCTTAGGCACCGGGGATTGACAACAGAAATGGAGGTATAAGTACTCACTTGCATGCAAACAGAACACACGAGGGCAACCACTTGTGAAATGAGATGATTGACAATGGGAAAAGGAGTTTGCTTGCAAAACTTGTGATGTTTGGGGAACTGCACGATGAACCTTACTTATATGACTTGGTCTTGGAGTACTACATGACCCTGCCCTTAGAGAAGGAAAACCCTTTCCTTGTTCAATACCACAAAAAACTTGATGGTTGACTAACTTAGCATGCCCTGAACTTTGACAATTTACGTTTGCAGCCTTAAGTACCTTATGTAAGCAAGAAGAGCTTCGACCAGCACGTGTCACCATCTTCGATGATACAGGTGAACAAGTATCGACTCCAAGTTTAAGGCAGTGATTAGCAGGATTTTGCATAATGGGCACAGAAGGTGCAAGTGAAGCTCCAGTTCTGGGAGCACCAAACCTAAAACTACTACTATAGTCAGGAATCAGCGGCTGCTGTGGATCATTTTGCAACAAAGGTGGTGGTCCAGAGAGGAGCGATAGGAATGAACTTCTTTGCTCAGGAGCAGCCAAGTTGTAAAACCCTGAAGTTGAAGTAACTGTAAATGCGGGCTCAAGCATCACTTTACATATTGATGAATCTGGGTCTTCCATGGCATATAGGTAAGAGGTATGACCTGCATTCTGCATCTAAACACAGAAAAAAATTATTCAAATTTGATACCACAGATAAGAAACTGTCTCCAACAGACATGTCTGACTTGCCTTTACCAACTAAAGAACTTAACACCTAATCAAAAAAGGATGATAAGAGCAAGAAATCAGCAATTTGTATCACGTGCATATATGCAAAGACGCGAGCTTTTTATCTCAGACTTACTTTGCATTCACAACTGCTCATTCCAAATAAAGTAGTCTTTTCCTTGTGATCAAATACCAAAGTCAATTTCCTCCCATACTTCTTCTTTGGCAACAATGTAGTTCAAATGCCCTATAGAAAAATCCTAATTAGGGACAGGTTGTACTACTTGGTAAGATGTGTAAGCCATTCAAGCTTACGCAGTTTCTTTCCAATATCAGTAGTTCTCTCCATGCAGATTTTTTATGAGCAGTCAAAATGGCTTCCCTCATATTGTCATGAGAAAAGGACAAAAACAAAAAGAAGAAAAAAGGAAGGAAAATCACTTTGACCCATTCAAAATATGCTGTGAAACCACTCTAATAGATTACAAAATGGCAAAAAGCACTCTTGGGCCACTGATACACATAGGCCACCGAAATTTCAAGTTATTCATCCTTGCCCCTGAACTCACTTAAACATGAAAACAATCCCATTTTTGGATGTTTGTTTGAAAGTCTCCACTTTACCCATTCAATCTGGCTATCAAACTGCTACTAGTTTCTACTATTTTTAATATTTTGCCAAAACCATAAAACATTTGTACTAATATAATTCTATTTTGAACACTTCTATTTCGTGATTATTACACTTTTATCTCATTTTCTATCAAAAAATTCCCCTCCTGTTTTGCTTCTATTTCATTTATTATTTATTCCTTTTATTAATATTCTTTATCTATCATTCATTTCCCAAAAAGAAATATCTTTCTCCTATGTTTTCCTCTCTCGCTTTTGACTTCATTGAAAAAGAACAAAAGCATTTACGAAGAAAAAATCAAAAATCAGACATCAAATTTGGATTTCCAGTCTTCTTCTTTTATCCTACTTTGCAGAATAATACAGGGAGCCCCCATTCTTCGCCCCATATCCAGAGTTATTCCTGTCAACTTTGGTGATATATAAGCGGTATCAAACAAGGGGATTGAAGATGGAAAGTGTGCGAATCTCGTGTAGAACATTGTGCTTAAAGTGATAAACGCCCCCACTATTTGCTGCAAGGTTAATGGTGTTCCACTTC
>JAOTQG010103781.1:0-13150 GCA_025631175.1 Iris virginica
TACAACAAAAAAGTACTAAGATACAACGGTTTGTACGTTTGTACGATATTTATGGTTTGTATTTGATTACTTTCCTATATATATATATATATCGGGGGCGCTGCCCCCGAACTCCCGTCATACTTCGCAGCCCTTGTGCCCCCACTCGTATGAATCTCTAGGTCCGCCACTGAATCTTGAGATGTGCTTGTAGTTCTATTTTATAGAAGCTTGTTAATACAAATCACTACCCCCCCCCCCAACATTTTGTTCTCAAGACTAATGCACGCACATTTCCCTTAATCTTCCTTATTACCTTAGTGTTGTCTGAAAATAAACGTGATGCATAGAAGTTGTATGTGTATCGCAACCTGCTTTCAAACCTCTAGATGTTTGTTCGGACGCATCATGATCTTACTTTGTAGAAGATGCATATATGGCTCTATATTGAGCCGTTAATGTTCATTTAAGACGTACGTAGATGTCTTAAGTGTAGTGTTATTAGTTGTTTTGCAGGTGGAAGGGATATTGTATCAGTCAGATTCAGTTGCTTGTAGCTTATTCTTATGGGAGATTCTCAAGTTCCTATTCATCAAGAATGATAAAAACAAAACAAAAAAAACCCTCCATTTGGGCATTGTTGGTGTACTTCAAAGATATCCAACAAATATCTGGCCGAGTATTTCAAATAGCAAACCTCCTTAATGGCGGTCCATGCTTTTTATTTCAGCCTTTCGACCTTGGGCAATCCATCTGAAGGACCAGAAGTTGCAGGTCATGAGGGCATCCCCGTCGACCACCTCCATATTTGAGCCGTGTATGCGGATGGTGTCGCCAACTAAACCATCTATATATCTTATTCACCCGATTGTTTGGATATTTGTAAACAAGTTTCGTTTGTACATTTCTTATCGCTACCTTTGTCTTCTCGATTAAATAAAGATGAAAATTCAATTTTTGTTCATAATGCTGGGAATTGTATGCCTTTTATGACCATTGCTTTACTCGATTTTGCACCAGGTGTTGTAAAATAGTTTAGAATATCAGAGTTTGGGCTGGATATTATTTTCCTATAAAAGGAATGGGAAAATCCAGATCATTTAGACAGAGATATGAAGGAAGCTCTGACCAATTTTGCTCCTAAATGAGCCTGATGCAACGGATGCGTATCTACATTTATGTTAAATAGTTTCGTTCGTCCCAAAGTGAGTGTTTATATTCTTTATAAATTCCCTTTTTTTCTATGTCTCGCATCTTAGTGGGTCTTATGTCATTCTGTGTGTCACTACTCACATATTGGTGAGTTTTATTATTATTGGATCCCACCAGTATAAGAGTGATGACTGATGACACACAAAATAAGAAAATCTGATCTCCTAAAAAACTATCCACTTTCTAAAGCAGGTTAATAAAGTTGTAATGTAAAATTTTAAATATTTGACCAAATAAAGCGATATTTCCAAAATCTATGAAATGTATGAAGGATTTGGGACAGAGGGAATAATTACTATGTTTTGGATTCAATTAATCGTAAAAATATCGATGTAACCAAGGGAGATATTAAGACTTTAATTAAAATTAAAATTAATTAGTTACTAGTGGTTGGTTCGGTAACAATATTTGTTTTGAGGTGGAGAGATTAATATTGATTGATTACGTAATAATTTGTAGTTTTCTACCCACTTTCATGCAAAAGTTTGACCCACCAAATTTCTTGAAATTCTGAATTTGTTTTTTCCCTCTCGGAGAAGTAGACGTAGATTACGAGATTGATACATATCGACACGACGATAGAGATGGATGATACAACAATTAAAGTAAAATATATATAACTAACTTGTCAGTATTTTGTAAAATAAAAATTCAACACAACAAATTTTTTAAGAAAATCAACTAAGATATAACAAAAATATACTAAGATACAACATATTCGTAAATATATAACAAACTAACTAAGATGCGAAGATACAACAAAAACGTAATAACATACAACGGGGTCTTATTAAGATACCAAAAAAAATTAAGATACAAAAAAAAATTAAGATACAACAAAATTAACGAAAATACAATAAAAAGGTGCTAAGATACAACAGTTCGCACGTTTATACGATATTTATGATTTGTATTTGATCATTTTCCTAGATATATATATATATATATATATGAGAGAGAAGGAAGGATAAAATTATAAAATTTGATAAGAGAGAAAAAATAAAAATCATATCATATCATCTATAATACAAGGATGATACACTGTGCATGTTAAAAGTAACTTTTTCTTAATTATTTTTTTTTACTTTGTGTTTTTTAATTATATGTATCATTTAAAAATTGTACAAATTATTTTTGAAATGTACAAATTATTTTCTCGACTTATTATGTACAAAAAAATAATCTATAATATATATATTTTTTTTTAATCTCAGTTATTAAAGAAAATAATGTTTTAATTACAAATTAAAAAATATGAATTTTTTTGAAAAATACATAAAATAAAAAATATAACTTTTTTTTCTCCGAATATTATGTCTCACCCTCGGACACGGATTTACACGTGAAAGCACACTCGTTAAATCCACCTTTAGACAAAACTTGTTGAACTTTTCGGGAAGCAATTTTTGTTTTCACTCTTGGAAATGAATGCTTGAATCACTTCTAGAAATTTTAAAAATAATTTGTACAATTTTTAAATCCACCTTTAGACAAAACTTGTTGAGACATGATTATATAATACTTCTTCGCGATATTTGAGCATTTGACATAAATATGACCCCAAGTAAGTTGTTCTAATTTTGCCCAGCATATAGAGCAAAAGAGGGATTTGGAATTGCCCGAGAACGACTAGGATACCGCTGGACCAAGTGATATTTGTTAAATTCGACTTAATCCAAGTAATTATACGAGTAAATTTGATCGAAGTAAAATCCAACTCGGTGTGTATTTAATCTTGAATAGAAAATATAAATTTCAACTTTAGCAAAAGTCACATCCTGTCAAAATAAAATTTGGCTTAGTTCATATATTCATCGATCAGATTACACCAGTAATTTCGAATTCAAAAGAGAAAATATTGTTTTCAAACTACATTAGCATTTGGATTTAAAAAATTTTTTTTTTTGGTTTAGAAGACAACTATTCAAGAATTTAATTATTTGTTCGTTCTAAAATAATATTTAATTTTCAAAAATAATAATGTTATTTAGGAATGATATAAATATGTATAAATTTTTTCTTATATTTTAAAGTACAAAAGAACTATACTTTTTAAAGTGAGAGAAAAACATATTAAATTTGGAGTGTGATCAATGTAATCTTGGTGCTAATAAAAGTGATAAACCCCCCTCCCCACACACAACCCCCTCCTTTTTTAAGTTAAAAAATCAAAGGCCATTAGCATTAGGCTATTATTATTAGCATTAGTTCACTTCTTAACAATGGGAAAGCAATTTATCCCTGTTTGCTTCTTTAAAAAAAAAATATGGTTGAGACTGTAATTTCGACAGTTCCACATCGACCTTGTTCTGAGCAAATATGGAGGAGGTAAATCGCAGGATGTGCATCACATGAGTCAGGGTGGAGAGCTAACGAATATGCCCAGGGCTCTTAACCCTTAGGTCACTTCCGCTTGTAACAGAGTCAATTTCACCTTGCGGGGAATCGAACCATGCACACTACCGCGGTAAACTCTATCCGCCCTCCCTTTGTCACTGTGATATATGCCCTGGGGCCCTGTTTGCTTCTTTCTTTACACACATGATCACTTACGATGGGAATCATCACGCTTATTAGTCAGGACTACTGAAAGCTATAATAAACTGTGCAGAGATGATCTGAAGAAGGAGGACGGGATCGGTAGGTTGCATTATTGTGCAATCCTACTTATATTTTCCTTCTTCATCTTGCATTTCATCATGTATTTTGATATGATCAGAGATTAAGGGGGAAAAATGGAAACAAAAAATATGCTACGTGAACATATCTTTCTCTTTATTTTTTAATTTTTTTTTACGCTAACATGACGTTTTTATTCCATTAAATCATAAACGATTACATCTTGCAAAAATAACGGAACACAATCCATCCAAACTACGCTCTCAGACAAAAAACCAACCTCCCTAGCAAGAGCATGGGCAGCCCGGTTCGCTGATTGCCTAACAAGCTGTAAATTTTTATTTTTATTTTTATTTTTTGACTAAAGAGATTTATTAAGTGCAAAAAAAAAAAACGAGGGGGACTATCAGAGACTCTCTTGGCTATCTCTTGATATAGTCTTGCCTCTAACGAAGAAACTACAGTAATGCTAGTAATGCCGAGAATAAAATGGCCAAATAAAGGCTATAAAAACGCAAATAGGCGCTGCTTTGATCTTGTCGGCGTAAATTTGTGTTTCTTCTTTTTGGCGCTTTTTTGCTTACAACGCTTTATGAATTGAGTTAGTACTTCAGTGTCCAAGAGATTATTATCATGATGTTGTTCTTGTGTTTCCCGTTTCTGCGTTGGGAACCTGTTCCGTGATAGTTTCTCTCGCATTAGACTTGTCAATTCCCGTAACCTGATCAGAGGGTGCATGCCGTAACGGCATCCCTTCTGCCGTGACCGTTTCCGTGCAGCCATTACGCTGTTCCACTGTTCATCAAAGCTTTTTCTACATCAATTCAAGTATTGTTTTCTCCATCAATTGGCTTATTAGCCTGAACCTGATCTGTTGCTGCGTGTTTGACCTTGTGTCCAAGCTGAACCTCTATCGTTTCAAAACTCAAGTGCTGTTCCTGCACAGTACTCTGCCATTTGAAGCCCCTGAACGCTGCTGTGTAATCTGAGATGATTGTGTTTGTGAAACAAGCTGCACATCATCCTTACCACTTCCTACTCCTTCCACAGGATCTTCCCTCTGAGTCACCAGAGTGCTGCTGCTGCCTTGTTTAGATACTGCCTTTGGATCACTCCATCTCAATTTCCTCGTCCGTGTCCGTGTCCCCATTATCCTTAACAGTGGCTAAAACATCAAACGTATTCTTCGGCTTCGTTTTACTTCCTGAACTATTTTCGTTCACATTCTCTTTCTGAATTGAACTGACATTTTCCACATCAATGACCTCATTCCCCGTTACCTTGTCGTCCATGTCCTTGGTCTTTGATGTAGAAGCTAAAACCAGTATTCTTAGCAGTTTGCCGTTTCACTGGAGTCCACCTTTGCTTGTCATTGTCCGTACTGGTCTGCTTTAGTTTCTGCAAATTGATTCGATCATCGGCAGTCTTGTATTCACCCTCCATCTGCCTCTTCATCAGCTTCGGCTCAATTGATGGAGGAGGGTTGCTTATACTTTTCCTCGTTTCCTGCATTCATCCAAGCTATGCCCTATCAAACCACATCCCATACAAGACTCTTATGATTCCCTCGTATTCCAGATATTGCCAATACCGTCTTCCTTTAATCTACCAATCCAAACTCTCGAAGGTAATTTTTCTGCCACATTCACTTCCAAAAAGATCCGAGCAAACATAGGGTCGCCAAAGTTAGCGTTTTATCATCTGCTCTTAGAAAATGCCCTATAGCTCCTCCAATACTCCTCAAATAAGCTGGTGTAAAATAACAAAGAGGAAGATGATGAAAACGTATCCAAACGGCAATGTTGGTGATGTCCTTCTCAAAGACGAAATCTTTCGTCCATCTGAATAATGGATAATAATTTGCGTTGATGACATACGATGATTCCCTAGACAATGCACGAATCATATCTTCTTTCGATTGCATATGGACCAAGATATTGCGGGGATCCAACAAACCTACGGTAAAACCTCCCAACAATTTCCAAGAGGTAATAATGTGTTTTTTGATATCAAGCAAAGACGGGCGGCCCATGGAGAATTCCATCACCAAAGTGAATTCGAAATTCTTTGCGGCTAAATCCTCTTCCACCGGGGTGAAGAAGATTGCTGGTTCTCCATCAATACTTCCAACAGGTCGGGCCACTAGGGGTATATCATTAATGCATGCTTGAGTTTGGAATCCAAACATGGATTGATCCCTTTTTTAGTTACAGCCGTCACATAGGAGGTAGGGTTTGCTTGGGCAGCCTGCTGTAACAGATCACACACGAATGGAATGTAGAAGAGAACAGTAACCAAATCAAGACTAAGATTTCATTAAAAGGTAACGGAATTACAGAGCTATAATACTAACTTATCAATGGTGATTAACCAAGCTGCAGGAGCCGCCTGAGCTGTGATCTAATCCCTCGACTACAACGACAGTAAAGGAGAACTATGCTACTAAAACTAATTAGAGAAGAAAGGTCAAATGATTCTCGATGCCTTTGCTCAGCTCTCCTTCCTCTCTTTATCGAATTCCCTTCTCGGATTCGATGGTTGTTGCCTGGTTTGTTAGGGGGAATCTGGAGGTGTGCGGTGCCCCGCCGTTCCCACCCATTTGTTGTTAGGCCGTTGCAATTCTCGTGCCCCGCACATGCCTGCTCAATTTACTGAATTATCCCTAACTTGCTTTACAAAAAGACTACACTACCTCCCTTTGCATTTAAATTCTAACGGTCACAAATTACCTTCTCCTGCCGTATTCTTTGTCATTGCCCTTGGTCTGTGACATTCCATCCCCCATAAAAATTGCCTTGTCCTCAAGGTAGAAACGGAAATTTGGCATTGATTTCGGCCGCGTCCTCCCATGATGCGTCTTCTGGGGATAGACCGAACCACTGTATCAGAAGCTCAGGTACGACCTTGTTGTTCCTCTTGATTACCCTTCTATCTAAGATTGCCAAAGGTCATAACAATGTCTGCCCTTCTTTCCCGATGCTTGGTAATTCTGTCATTATGGTCTTTCTTGCGCCAATTTTCTTATTAAGTAAAGAAATGTGGAACACTGTGTGTATAACTGCAGTCTTTGGTAAGTCTAACTTGTAGGCTACCTTTCCTATCTTTTCCATAACTTGGAAAGGACCATAATATTTAGACGAAGGTTTGAGGGGTTTTCTGAGAGCCACTAATGAGGTTTGCCCGTAGGGCTGCAACTTTAAGTAAACCCAATCTCCTATCCTCAACTCCCTTTCCTTCCTATTCTTATCAACCTGGACTTTGTACCTCTCCTGAGTCACCCTGATTGACTCCCTCAGTATATCATTCATTGAAGTCCTTCTTTTGGAGAAATCACTAACTGCAACTACTGAACTTTGGGTATCACTAGGCAGATTCAACTGTCCGGGTGTCATACCATACAAGGCTTCAAAATGTGTCATCCTAATAGCTGTGTGGTGTGAAGTGTTGTACCACCACTTAGCTAGTGGCAGCCAATGATTCCACTGATTTGGTCTTTGCCCGATCATCATCCTTAGGTAATTCTCCAAGCATTGGTTCACTCTCTCAGTTTGACAATCTGGTTGGGGGTGGTAGGCCGTGCTAAACAAAAGCTAGGTCCCTATGAGCTTAAACAATTCCTGCCAGAATTTACTCATGAATATCCTATCCCTATCGCTGACAATGGTTTTTGGTAAACCGTGTAACTTGTAAATATTATCCAAAAATACTTCGGCTATTTGGCCGGAAGTAATGGGATGGGTCAGGGCTATGAAATGACCATATTTAGAGAGTCTGTCAACCATCACTAAGATCATGTCCTTATCTTAGGACTTAGGTAACCCTTCAATGAAATCCATGGATATATCTTCCCATATTTGGACTAGTATTGATAAGGGACATAATAAACTAGGATAAGAAGAGTTCTCACCCTTGTTGATTTGGCAAATCTCACATTCCCTCACATATGTTTTGACTTCTGTAAGCATAGTGGGCCAAAAGAAAAACTGACCTATCCTCTTTAAAGTCACATCTCTGCGAGAATGTCCTGCAATTCCTCCGCTGTGTAGCTATGAAACGATCTGTTGACTGAGTGTCCATGTAGATCTTACAAATATCTTTTCATTTCTTTTCGGTATGCCTCGATGGAAAGTCCAACATCCATTGTTCTCCTGATCCATAGCTAATTATATAAATTCTGCAATAGCCCCATCCTCTTTGTAGCTCTCAATTGTCCCTTCCCCATTTGAAATTTTCCTTGTGGAATTCTTGAGAGAGAATCTGCCACCTTGTTCTCAACTCTCTTCTTGTGCTTAATTTCATAGCTTAAGCCCATCAACTTTGCTAACCATTTCTGTTGTAGCATGCTGGTAACTTTCTGTTATAGGAAATACTTCAGACTCTACTTGATCAGTCCTTATTTCAAAATGATTCCCATGCAAATAACCCCTCCACTTGTTGATAGCTAGGATGATGGCTAGAAATTCCTTCTCATGTGTAGATAGGACCTGATTCTTGGGACTCAATTCTTTGCTTAGATATGCCAATGGTCTTCCTTGATGCATTAGTATAGCTCCAATGCCTACATTGCTTGCATATGTCTCTACTACAAAGGGAATTTTAAAATCTGGCATTGCTTGAGCCTCTTGAATGCCTCTTCTGCCTTTGAATCCCAACTGAAGGCATTCTTCTTCAATAATTGTGTTAGGGGTTAGCCAATTCATCATTGCTTCAATCTTGTTGGGAGCTGCAGAAATGCCTTCCCTTGATATCCTGTGGCCTAGGTATTCTAGCTCATGTTAGCAAATGAGCACTTCTTTCTGCAAACAATTGATGCTGTCTCATTACCTCCAATACAGCTGTAAGGTGTTCTTCATGTGTCTCCAGGGTTGGGCTATAAACCAATATATCTTCAAAAAGACAGATTTCCTGAGAAATGGTTCAAAAACTTCATCCATTAAAGCTTGGAATGATGCAGGGGCATTGATGAGGCCAAAAGGCGTGACCTTAAATTCAAAATGCCCATGATGAGTTCTAAAAGCTGTCTTAGGTATGTTTGTGGGTGATACCCTCATTTGATGGTACCCTGATCTCAAATCCAGTTTGGTAAACCACTTAGCCCCTTGCAGTTCACCTAATAGCTCCTCAATCACCGGCATAGGGAATTTATTCTTTACTGTAAGCTCATTCAACCTCCTTTAATCAACACATAACCTCCATGTGCCATTGCTGATGAGGTTGATAAGGGTGGTGCCGCAGATGATTAGAGTGTTGGTGAGGATTGAATGAGTTCTGTTGTGGTTGGTAAGCTTGGGGTCGACTGTTTGGGTTGAGTGTTTGTCTAATGTGGCTGTTTTGAGGCTGTGAAGATGCGTGTATTGAGAAATTTTGAGGGGTAGAATTTTCATTACCTTCACTACTGCTGGTGTTTATTCCAAATGCCGATGGACTGGATCTTGCCTGTTCAGGGGTCTTGTGCCTCTCTTGGTTCAGGTTGATTAGCAGTTGTTGGATTTCGATTAGTGTATGCTCCATGCCTTGCATCCTTACTTCTCCTTCATTTCTGGTCTTTTGCAGATCTTCCCTAAGTGCCTCGAACTTTCTTTCATGGTTTTTCAAGTTCTTCTCTATGGTTTGGCAACGGGTACCCTCTGCCATGGCTATCGCACCAATCCAATAAAGGATTGGCTCTGATACCACTGTAACAGATCACACACAAATGGAATGTAGAAGAGAACAGTAACCAAATCAAGACTAAGATTTCATTAAAAGATAACAGAATTACAGAGCTATAAGACTAACTTATCAATGGTGATTAACCAAGCTGCAAAAGCCGCCTGAGCTGTGATCTAATCCCTCGACTACAACCACAAAAGGAGAACTATGCTACTAAAACTAATGAGAGAAGAAAGGACAAATGATTCTCGATGCCTTTGCTCAGCTCTCCTTCCTCTCTTTATCGAATTTCCTTCTTGGATTTGATGGTTGTTGCTGGTTTGTTAGGGGGGATCTGGTGGTGTGCGCTGCCCTGTCGTTCCCACCCATTTGTTGTTAGGCTGTTGCAATTCTTGTGCCCCACACATGCCTGCCTCAGTTTACTGAATTATCCCTGACTTGCTTTACAAAAAGACTACACTACCCACCTTTGCATTTAAATTCTAACGGTCACAAATTACCGTTTTCTCCGGCCGTACTCCTTGCCATTGCCCTTGGTCTGTGACACCTGCCCTTCAATAACTGGTAGAGACGCAACATCCTCTTCTAATGGAGGGGGAGAAAGAATAGGGGGAGAAAGAGAAGGATTAACAACAGCCGGTGATGGAGGAGCCACCACCGGCAGCTCCCTTAGTGGTGCAGCCACCGTTCGAAAGAGAGTAACCCTAAAATTTTGAGAGAATTTTTCTTTTTTATTTTCCTCTACAAACTGCAACGATGTTCCACCTACCTCTACAAACAATTCACGACAGTCTTCTACCATAGTTCCAAATGAAGAACTATCTCCCTCCTCATTTATCGCTTCAACGCATCCATCTCGAAATTAATGTTTCTCCATCCCTCTGCTTGATCCAGCTTAGCACCTCTCTGAGGCTGAATATCTCCACCATCTTCGGATCATGTCTTCTATTCATCCACTTACAAAACGCCGCCACCACAACTCCATTTTTGTCCCAAAACACTCCGCCACAGCCCATAAATCCCTCCGCTTCAAAAATTGTTGCATTTAAGGGATCCCGTTTCCGGTTTTGTCCATCGTTGCTCCTCACTCGCATTAGGCTGCTGAGTTGCCTCTTTTATCATGTTATAAGCCTCAGCCCAGCAGCTTAACACATTGGCCCCTGCAACTACAACATTCGCCGCCGTCAACGCCAACACTATATCCAAACTATCTTGTTTCTATTACACCAGATTTGCCATAGTGTCACTCCCACCTTCTCCAGCTCGCCCAGACTCGTAAGCTCAACAATTCTGTTACAGCACTCGATCAAACCGCCCTGCCCTATCGCAAGCCAAGGCACACCCATCAACCTCCAGCAATCCCGTGCCAACGTACATTCCACTAGGTAGTGAGCAATTGTTTAGGCATCCCCATTACAGACATATCTTTCTCTAGATATACATATCAATCGCAATGAAAATAACCGAAAAAAGTTGCTCACCAATATGCCTCTATTCAGTAGGTTGAGGCACAGACTACATCAGATCTCTCTTTATGGCGATTTCGCAATGGATTAACAGGAAGTGTTTGTAAATTGGCTTTCAGAAAAAGTACTAGAAGAAACAGATTTACCAACTGAATATAGGAAATAAAATGCTGCGACTGTTCAAGAGTTTCAAAGAACTGTGAATCAATTCATGTCGGAGACGGATCATCATCCACATTCATGTAAAAATTGACACCAGTCCGAGATTTATGATATATGATGTGGTGTATGACTTTCGGAGCTGGGAACACACCAAACGTAAATATACAGTCAATGTCCCATAGTGGCTACAAGCCTCTTAACCTGATAAGATCATCTGGACAAAAAGTTAACTTGTTTCTGCTTTTCAGAAATATCTGATGACTATTGGCCTATTTGAATAAGAATTAGCTCTCTAAAGTATCACTTTTATTGGGTATTTTAGGTTAATGTTTTCATGGGCATATTCTTATCATGTAACTATAGAAGAGCTGCTCGAAAAATACATTCAAGTCCCGCAATATACATCATTGTACTCTACGAATGGTGCCGATCAAGAACTGGGAGGTCAAAGAACTCTAAGAATGAAAGAACAAAGATTCCGCAAGAACCGAGGGACAAAAAAGAATGCAAAAGCCTGCAATCAGGGGAGCACCTAGGTCGACCAGAGCTAAAACAATAGCCGCAAAGCATCACCTAAATTCACTTTACTTTGTCCCATAATTTTTTTTTGTCTAGAGAGCCTAAAATTGCATCAAGAACTGAGAAGTGAAGTATGATGGACAAGCTTACTTACCTCAATAAGCTTTTTGCCATTTCTTCCTCGAAACCAACAGTTACGATTCCTGCATTTTGCAGTCTCTCCACACGCTTAGAAGCCACAATTTGGTTGAGATCTGCCATTCCAACTGCCAGTACCTTTTTTCACTTTGGCTCTGGCCTCTGGCTAGTGCTTCTGTACATGGAGAACCCCTCCAAGGTCACATATGTAGATCCTTTCTCAGCCAAATCCTCATCATCTCTCAGAGCAATAACCTATAGTATATTGGCAGCCAAATTACAAACCAAAAATACTATAGGGCGTGTTCTCTCGTCTAGTTTTCGGGACTGTATGATTTTTAAAATTGCTTTCACTACCTAGGTTTTTATTTAATTTCGTCTCAAATTTTTCTTACAAACCTACTATTTGACCGCTACCCCTACACCTAAAATCTATACACCTAAAATTCAAAATATCAAATTTTAATATATTTTCTCTTTCTTCTATAATGCCTTTTACTGAAATTCATCCTACTTTTCCTAAAAATAAAAAGAAAGTGGGCTCCTCCATGTGGTGGAAAGTGACAGGGGGCACCAACCTTCTCTTTCAAGCCTTTCTCCCCCAAATTGCATTTCTACACTCTGATTCGACGTTTCTTGCAAACTCCGACCAACCCCTTAGTGCAGAGTAGGACGCGATCCTTGTCCGTTGAGCTGCCATATTGATTATCAATATGGTCGGGAATAGTCTCATCCTCCTTTAAGTGCCCAAATTGATTATCCAGTTCATTGGATTTTATTTTCGGCCCATGAAGATGTCAACTTAGGGTCGGGAATCGTTAGGCGGAGTTTCGGAGGTTATGCCTGAATCTGGTTCGAATCTCCCAACTTCCTCCATGCTTCCACAAGTCTGATCTGTGTCGCAGCTCCAATTTCCTTCTTCTCTTTTTCTTTCTCGCTGCAGCTGCTGCTGCCGCCGCTGCCATGGGGGTAATAGAGCTAGCTCCGACGTCGTACGACAAAACCAGTTTCAGAACTTCGCAATCACAGCTCTCCAAATTAGTATCACGTCCCTCAACTCATCTCTCCAACCATCGCCGCCTCAGCTACCAACACCTCCCTCGACCATCTTCAACCAGCAGAATCCACTCCTCTCTTGCTACCAAGTAATCTTCTTTCATTTATTTTATCCACTCCTCTCTTTCTCCCAAGTAATCTTCCTCCATCATTATTTGTTATTAACAATAATGATGACAGCCAAGTTCAAGCCCCTGTCTCAGCCGCACAACGTCCGGCGACCTCAAGAAAAAGCCGGAGTGCTATGGGGGTGGATTGAAAAACCCAATTAGAGCATCCACAATAACACTCTCCAAATTTACTCTCCAAATTGTGGGACCTACGTGACACATCCTCAATTTCATCCT
>JAOTQG010103792.1:0-23806 GCA_025631175.1 Iris virginica
CTCTCTCTCTCTCTCTCTCTCTCTCTCTCTCTCTCTCTCTCTCTCTCTCTCACACACACACACACACACACACAGGCAGCTGATTAGATCATATATATTGATCTTGTTAATTTGTTAAATTGGGCAGCCAATAAATGGTTACGGAGTGTCTAAAGTATTGGAATCAACCCACCCAGAGTTTAAGGAGGGAGAATTGATTTGGGGAGTTACCAACTGGGAAGAATATAGTATCATTACCAATCCTCAATCTTTCTTCAAGATTGACCCCACTACTGATGATGTTCCCCTTTCCTTCTATACTGGAATTCTTGGTACGTACCTAATTTTTTTGGATTATATTGCCCCTAATTAATTTGTCCCAATATTTAATACTAGTAGTAATAGCCTAAATTTTTTTGTGATTTACGTACAAAAACAGGGATGCCTGGGTTGACGGCGTATGCTGGTTTATACGAGGTTGGTAGTGTCAAGAAAGGAGAAACCGTATTCATTTCTGCAGCTGCCGGTGCAGTTGGTCAGATCGTTGGCCAGTTTGCCAAATTGATGGGCTGCTACGTTGTTGGCAGTGCCGGTAGTCAAGACAAAGTGAGTCCCTTCCCTTCCCCTCCCCTCCCTTGATTAGCAATCATTTCTGATTCTCTCGTACAGCACAAATAAGCTTTTTTTTTTCTTTCTTTAATTTACTGCTCTTTCTTTGAAGGTGGATCTGTTGAAGAACAAGCTCGGATTCGACGATGCTTTTAATTACAAGGAAGAGCCGAACTTGGATGCAGCGCTAAAAAGGTACGTCCTGCATTTTGTTGTAATCTCGGAAAATAAAAAAGTGAAATGTCGTCTTGCTCCTTGGAACTGATCAATTTTCGACATCAGGTACTTCCCTGAAGGCATCGACATCTACTTTGAAAACGTTGGAGGTGAGATGCTTGAGGCAGCTCTCCTCAACATGAGACTCCATGGTCGGATCCCAGTTTGCGGCATGATTTCACAATACAATCTCGACGAAACTCAACCGTTGAAAAACATTGCGTCCATCATCTATAAACGAATCCTCATTAAAGGATTTACAGTCACGGATTACTATCACCTCTACCCAAAGTTTCTAGACGTTATCATGCCCTACATTCGAGAGGGAAAAATTGTGTATGTGGAAGATATTGCTGAGGGACTGGAGAGCGGCCCTGCTGCCTTGGTTGGACTTTTTAGTGGACGTAACTTTGGGAAACAGGTTGTTAAGGTTGAGTAACATGAGACTTTTCCCCGGTCGTGTAATTCTTCCATTTCTTTGAAGTTTTACTTTAATCTATTAGTGTTGAGTTTTCTTTATGCCAATTCTGAGTAGTTCTTTAGTCTTTAAGTTTTAGTTCTTACATGTCTTCTATAGATCTATCATAACCACCCCTCGTTTTGCGCATGATGAAATGCTTGTAAGTTGTAACTAAGCTAGTTTCCTGGTTATTGGCTGTTTTTTCTGGTAAATTTTGGGTTTCCTTTTCTTATTATTGGCTCTCCAAATATGCTCTTCACCACCTTTAGTATTCCTGCATATTCTTCTATGTTCTGCTAAGCAAGTTTAAGGTTCTCGTGGGGAAGGGTGACGACACAATTATTGGATAAAATACTCGACTCAACTCCGGTGTTTCCAATCCCTTGGGTCGACTACAAATATTGGACAAAATAAGTATCAGAAATTTAATTCACAGCTCTGATTTCATTGAACTACAGGTCAACATTCACATCATTATGAGCATTTTACATACAACAGGATTTGCCCACTAACGTCTAAATATTTAAGAGTTAACACAAATGTTCTAGCTGCGATACAACACTAGAATGTTGGCAAGAACTATTAAATCTCCAAAACAATCAAAGGGAGGTAAATCTAAAAAAGGAAGGGAATTTTGGTAACCTTTGTGATCATATTTCTGAAAAAGAAGATTAAGAAAAAAAAAACACGGGCTCCTAAGCCCAACCTCCAAAAAAGCTCAGTCAAAAATCTTCTTGAATTGCATCGACGAAAAATGGAAACCATAAGCCTTAATTCAACTGAAATCAACTCATACGCCTGCAGGAATTCTGGAATCTACTGATTTCAGCACTTCTTCCCCCATCTCCTTGCATCCTACCAATTTCTGAAAGAAATTTTTACAGCAAATCAATACATATAAAACAATATGAAAAAAATATCTGTAACCACTGAAATGAAAATCTCTTGCAAGTTCCAAATTATGATTTTTAATCATAATAATTCTCTTTCAATTTCTAACAACTACTCGATTGAGAATCTCTCCTACATATCTTGTGATTTCGCTTAACACACGACATGGACATGGATGTGACACTGGACAACTACATAGAGTAAGTCTCACATTATTGCATACACCCATGATAGAGGTGAACATTTGGACTTGTCAGGATTAAGGTTTCTGGTGTCAACTCGAAGTATATTCAGTTTATGAATGCCACAAGCAAAATTGGGATGACAAGAAGAGGAAACAAAGGCGATGCTTTTTAATGAGCCATTTCATTGTATACGCCAAAAATCCAAAATTTGTTGTATGTATACACAAATGTATATTGTTTGACAAACATTTAGGGTTGGAATTTCCTTCCTTTTTCCCCTTTCCCTTCACACCAAGTATCCTGAACGGGATTTTTCTTTAACAATTAACAACATGAAAAGACAGATTAAAGAATCATCAGAGTAGAACTTCAATGTTAATGAGAACGGTGCTTACCGTTCCAGGTGAGTAGATATCACCAGTGCGGAATCCCTTGTTCAAAGTATCCAACACTGCAGACTCGATTCTCTGTGCGGCCTTCTCTTCACCAAGGCCATACTTCAAAAGCATAGCAGCACTGAGAATTGTAGCCAATGGGTTTGCTTTATCCTGCATATTAAATCCAAATAATATCAGAAACAAGAATCTCTTTCCAAAATAAGACAGAGAAATGAATGGTTAAAACAACCTGTCCAGCAATATCAGGAGCAGAACCGTGTATGGGTTCAAAGAGTCCAGGCCCCTATAAAAATGACTACCTTTAGCAAACTCAGCACATAACCAAGATGTCGTACTAAACAGAAACTTTCTGCAACTTGTAGACATGCAAATGACTTTTGAAAATTACCAGTTCACCGACACTAGCAGATGGAAGCATCCCAATACTTCCAGTTATCATTGATGCCTCATCCGATAAAATATCACCAAAGATATTGTTTGTCACTATTGTATCAAACTGCAACAGATGATGGTTAGAGAATATAAGTTAGAAGCTCTTCGTAAATATATCTCATACACTGGAAATAAGCAAAAAGTTATTTTGCAGAAGAGGGACCTGTTTTGGATTGCGAACAAGCTGCATGGCCGCATTGTCAACGTACATGTGTGAGAGTTCAACATCAGGATACTCAGCAGCTATTGCAATTACTCTCTTTCTCCAAAGCATTGATGCCTGGCCAGTTACCAAGGAAAAGAAAAGGCAACGGAATGGAACGAATAGACCATCAGTATTTTCTTCCAGATCTGTAAATGCTTATGTTTTCCATCAGCCTTTATACTATATATCCATAGTTGCACAAGCACAGCCATTTCAAAGTGGGAGTAATCACGGAAAAGGGTAGCAATGGGCTGGGTAGCATTTCTTTTTTCCTTTTTCAGTTCATTTGACAATCAGGTAGCATACTGCCAATGTTTTCACTTTTGAAACACATTTGGATGACATCCAAATTGACTCAATGACAAAGTGCTGGGGAATGCCTGAACCTACCTAACTACCTTATGCCTCGTCCCCCCGCCCCTCCATCAAATAAAAGAAAAAAACTCACTTATAAAGTTTTTAGGCCTTTTAAAGGGCTTTTAGGGGTTTTAGAGACCCATTTGGGTGGCACCCAAATCTGGTTGAAATTAAGAAGAAAAAGAAAAATACACAAGCTTATTTCTAAAGTCCCGGGACAATACACTGCCCTTTTTTATTTTTTACCATTTTAAATCATACAAATTGTGTATGAAATATTTCTGAACTAATTGTTGAATTTCAAAACCAACAAGCCAAATTCTTATTAGGTTTAAATTCCATAGTCCATCATTTAAGGATTTCGCTACAACCAAGACTTAACTTATTTATAATACAAACTAGTTGATCACAAAAAAGAGAACCTCAGAAATGTACGAAAGTTGGAATATTTTATGTGGAGTTAGATGAAACCAGAAATGCCATTGTTCTCTTCTAAAGTATGTAGGATGCGAATTATAAGGGGACCATATTGAAAGATTCCTTATCCAAACCCTTAAACAGCAATAAGAGAGATACTAAAGAAACAAAAGGTGCTGAAATAGAAATTATGCAACCTAACATGGATAAAAGATTTTCAATCACAAAGGTACCTCCAAGACATTTGCTTTATCAACAGAACATAGTTTGCCTCCCCGCTTCCGAGCAGTCTCAAATGCAACACGAGCAATGCGATCAATCTGGCAATTAAGTGACAGCAAAAGGATAAAGAAAGATAGTATACAAACATTCATAATTTGGAGGGAGTAATGCTCCCCGCTATAAAGAGGTGCTAAAGAGCATTTAAACCGACAAAAGATAATAAGAAACTTAATGTACACAAGTTCTCTCTCAAACAAGTTCATATTCAAACACCAATGAGAGTCGAATTCGTAGAAGAAAGATATTTTACAGTATGGATGTATAAACTTTGCAAGTTTGTATGCCATTCAAAATGCTTTATCCCACCTATATACAGTATCAGAATGCAAGTTGCTCTCATAACACCATATACATTCTAATCCACTTTCATTGATAAAAAGCCAAGCTTAATAGCTTTAGGCTCCATTTGCTTCAGGGATCATGGTTTCTAATTTTTCTCTCAAGTTCGCTGGTTTAGGAAAACGAAGAATCACCTCTTCCAAGGACGCCAGCTTCCTTGAAGAACTCTAGGCCTATTCTCTCTCCTACTTTGTCAGTACTCACATCTACTGGAAGTTAGTCTCATCGGCTTGTTTAACTGAAAATGATTTATGTAAACTATTTATGAGAAAATATTCTGGGCATTAACTTAAGAAAATGAAGTGATTTTACACGAAAATGATTCCCATGAATATAATTTTCAAGATCATTTATGCAAGTTATTTTCAGTGAAACAAATGGACCCTGAATATCAATGGGAATGGCCTTTACTCCATTGTCTAGAAAAGTAATAATAAATATATTACATTCAGAACGCCATGCATTTATATGCTACTTCCTCCGTCTCATTTTTATTGGCCAACTTTTCTTTTTTCTCTGTCTTAACATTTTTGGCCACTTCAAATTTCAATGGACATTAATTACTTAATTTCTCATTTTCCTCCTAATTACAAATTGTATTTGCAAAGTAAATTCATTACATTTAAAAGTTAAGTTAATCATTATAAAGGTAAAAGCGTAAAGAACTTTAAAAAAATGAATGCATATATTGTTAAACCTTAATCCACGAGATTTTGTCCCTTGGCCAATATAATTGAGACGGAGGGAGTATAGCATTATGCATGTCTGTTTGTCCATTACTTCGACAATTCCATTGGGATTAGAGTTTCAAACTTGCAATTGCATATCAAAGGAGAAGCGGGAGGAGAGACGGAAGGAAGGTAGTAGTCAGGAATATTTTTCATTCATCAGTACAAGTTCAGTCAGATAATTACCTCATATGCTGCATAAACCTCGGTGTTGAAACCAATCTCCTCACCATCTTCATTTGTGCTAAAGCCCCGTGGTTTTCCAAAATAAATACCTATTACCAGAAAACTGGATAAATGATTTTCCGGAAAACAATGCCTAAGAAGCTCAAACGAAGAGAATCCAGACTCTCGTGGAATATTTTACTGGAGTTTAAACTTTTAGGCTGAAACCATGTGCTTGTCATTCCATTTTTTCATGCAAGCCACCAAATGAAAGTAAAATGCAAAAATAGGGCACGAAAAAAAAAACAGGGAAATACAAAAATGTAAACTATGAGATTTTCTTTTTAAAGAATCACCAATTCAATATTACTTGGTTTCAATGAATCAGAGAAAGACAGACACAGACACAGACATGCACACACACACACACAGAAGGCCTACTCATACATTTGATGATAACCTTCATAAACACCTGTTCTTTAAGATTATATTTGTGTATTGGTTCCTTTGATGTAACAACTTCTTAACAATATATCCATATTTAGGTTGATTCGAAAGCAGTGCCCAACTGGATGACTTATAGGTCAAAAACTCTGAATAATTTTCTTGGCTTGATAATTCTTCGCATTCATCAACCTACACATATCATAACTTATAGAAAAAGCAAACAATCAAGGTCTGTAAACTAGCTCAGACTAATGTACTAACCTCCGGTAAGTTCCCTTACAACCATCAGGTCAACACCTTCCGCTACCTCTTTCTTCAATGTTGATGCATCCACTAGCTTGAATTGATGAATACAATGTATTAGGATCTAAATTGAAATTGTCATCCAGATGAATCAAAATGTAGAGAGCTTTTTTAAATGTGAAACACTACCCATCAGAGAAATCGCTACAACACTAATGACAATTAGGTGTGCATAAATTTAGTTTATCTTCTAAAAGACATATGTAATTTTATATATATATATATATATATATATATATATATATGATAGTTATCATTTGAAGAGTAGTAGAAGCAGGTATCTATTAGTGCTATAGGGTACTTTGATTTGGGGGTGTTGATGGATATTTTGAATTTGGGAATGGTAATTAGAATGCAAGCCAAAAGGTAATTTGGGTAATCTGAAAGTGTAGCGGTGCTTGAAATCCAACCCTCCAGCAATTTAATAGAAATATATGTAAAATTTGCATTTCAGCAGAATCACCAGAAACAAAACTGCAATCAGACTAGTAACTGCAAATCGATACCGTAAATTGGAATTTGAAAACGGGCTCACAATCAGCTATTTTAAGCATTAATCCACTCCTCCATAGGAACAAATCCATTTGCACTCGTGGTGAACCAACAAATTTAGATAGCAGTTCAGGGTTGCATAATCATACCATCAAGTGAGAGCATTTTCCTTTTAAGCATAAACAAAAGCTTACAGACATCTCTATGAATATGCCGAATTTCACATCAAGACTTACCTGAGGTAGAACAGAAGCTGGCCTCAAATTTGCAAAAACCTTGAGACCTTCTCGAAGCTGAAGCAATCCAGTCTCAGGCTTCAAATGCTTTTCATTGTTATCCCATTTATACCTACCATCCAAAAAAATTGATATGACAAACACACAAGCAAACTTTTTTGAAAAAAAATAGGACTCCTTGCTTAAGAAAAACTAAAACAAATAACAAGTATATAGTCACCCTCCAATTGCTCCAAGAAGAACTGCATCAGATTCCTTGGCAGCCGCAAGGGTCTCCTCTGGTAAGGGAACGCCGGTCAAATCTAATGCCGAACCGCCAACAGGCATCTCAGTGAACCCGAATTCAATCCCTAATCAAATTAACAAATTTTAAACGGTGTTTTATTCAGAGAGCTCATGGAACAGAGAGCACAAGCTCTAGTGGAATTTTCATGACCATATCTCAAGCCAACTAAAAATCGAAATTTACTCTCAAAGAGAAGATGACATTTGATAGGAGGGAGATAAGTTTAAGGAAAAATGGAGAGCAGGATTTTTAATAGAAAAGATACTACCTTCGAGAGAGCCGGCGAGGTTGAGAACGTTCTTGGCAACGGAGATGACTTCGGGGCCAATTCCATCGCCGGGAAGGAGAGTGATAGAGTAGCGTTTTTGGGGTGAGGCGGCGGAGCACCGGATAGAGCCCATTCTAGAACAACAACGATTGGATGGCAAATTGGGGTATGAGTGCGGATGTGGCTTGAAGGGCCTGACATTTAGTTGCAAAGAAGCGGCCATTATAGTTTTGAGAGAGAAAGCGAGAGTCTTTGGCAGCCTCAGTTACGATTTTGAGCTGCTATGCGACTGCCACTGCTTCGAGACTTTATAACCAAAGACTCAGAGGTTGACCTATTTATTCTCAATCCTTTATTTTATTTTATTTTTCTTTTCTTTTCTTTTGCCTAAACTACACAAAAAGTTCTGCGGGAAAAACATTTACACAATGATTGCATCAAAAATTTCTCGCCTGCCTCATTGCCTCTCCTCTCGCATCCAAAATTTCCTTCACTTTCATTCACACTCCCCAAAACCCATCTCCTCTCCTGACGCACCATCAAATTACACAACTCGTGACCCCTCACTCAACCAAACCACCGTCCTGGAAACCCTCACTTGTTACAGCAACGACTGGAAACGCGCTCTGGATTTCTTCAACTGGGTCGAAACCGAATGCGGGTTTCAACACACCACCGAAACCTATAACCGTATCATCGATATTGCTGGTAAGTTTTTCGAGTACGATCTCGCCCGCCAATTGCTTGATAAAATGCGTGAGAGTGGTTCTTCTTTACCTGATCATACCACGTTTCGTGTTATGTTCAACCGATACGTGGCAGCCCACCTTGTTAAAGAAGCCATTGATTTGTATGAGGAAATTGCCAAGTTCAATTTGAAAGATGAAACCTCCTTTTCGAATCTTATCGATGTATTATGTGAGCACAAGCATGTTATTGAAGCGGAGGAGTTATGCTTCGGAAAGAATGCTAATAGTAACAAAAAGTTTGGTTTTAAGCTGAATACAAAGATATACAACATGATTCTTCGCGGGTGGTTTAAAATGGGGTGGTGGGGTAAGTGTAGAGAATTTTGGGAAGAGATGGATAGGATGGGTGTTTGTAAAGATTTACATTCATACTCGATATATATGGATATACAGTGTAAGAGTGGGAAGCCTTGGAAGGCTGTGAAGCTGTATAAAGAGATGAAAAAGAAGGGGATTAAATTGGATGTAGTGGCTTACAACACGGTGATCCGTGCTATTGGTGTTTCTGACGGTGTTGATGTCGCTGTTAAGCTTGGTCGTGAGATGATGGAATTGGGCTGTGAGCCCAATGTTGTGACTTATAATACGATTGTAAAGCTTTTGTGCGAAAATGGGAGGGTCGAGGAAGCGTATAAAGTGCTTGGTAAGATGTATACTAGGGGTTGTGCACCCGATGTGATTACTTATCATTGCATTTTCGGGTGTCTTGAGAAGCCCAGAGAGATTCTTAGGCTTTTTGATAAGATGATTGAAAGTGGGGTCCAGCCAAGGATGGATACCTATGTATTGCTTTTAAGAAAATTTGGAAGATGGGGTTTTCTTCGACCGGTTTTGGATGTTTGGAAGAAGATGGAAGAACATGGGTTGAGTCCAAATGAATCTGCCTATAATGCTTTAATTGATGCTTTGTTGGAAAAAGGTATGATTGATATGGCTCGAAAATATGATCAAGAGATGTTAGCAAAAGGGCTCTCAGGTAAGCCGAGGGTTGAGTTGGAGATGCCGCTAGAGCAGACAGAGATTCAAAATCATTGACCGATGTCAAATTTTGCGTAGGGGCGGGAAATTAGGAGCAATGATGCTTATGCACAGATAATTTATTTGAATAGCAGTTCAGTTCACCCATTGTATGTTCTTCAAGAAAGTTCATTAGTGGCTGTATTTGGATGATGTTCAGTTAGATATGGCTGCGTGGCCAATCTGGCTTCGAAGTCTAATGTAGAAATGTTATTAAGCACATGGATATACCGTGTAAGAGTTTGAAGCCTTATCTTTGCATTTTCCTCCATCTTGGGAAGCATTATGAGATTTCGTAAGCTGTTTGATAGGTTGACTGGAACTGGAGTTTGTGCGAAAATTTGCCAGATGGGGTTTTATTCAAACTGATTCCTATCGAGTCCAGATAAGTCTGCTTATAATGCTTTAATTAACGTTCTGTTGCAAAAAGGTGTGATTGATGTTGCTGTATGGTGGATGTTTGTGGCTGAGAAGTGTGATTAGTGCATGAAGATATCATCCCCATGGAAGAGAAGGAAGATTGACAATTATTTTCACACCTCAAGATAAGTTGGCTTCGCTTGTGCTCTAATTGGGTCCTGAACCCTGACAGATAACTGTTCTTTGCGACAATTGGCTTTACAGCTGATTTATACGTTCCTTTAAGCAGCACTACTGAGAATTATGGCTGAAGAAGAAATATTGTACAGATAAATAGTTTCATCCTGAGTTTTTGATACAGTTGATGCACTCGGCTACCTCATTTTAGGTATCAGATTCTTCAAGTGCTAGTTCATTGTTAACTTGCTCACGTTATTTGTATAATTAAGGTAGAAATTTAGAGCCGATCCTATGACCTTGACAGATGATATGCAAGTGTCTTCAAATTATTTGGAACTGAATTTTCTTGACATCTCAAACAAAATTTTCTAGTTGATGACAACCAAATTTGTGTTTCAAAGAATCTGATTCTTATGCAGTCTCTTATTATCTTATTTGAGCTAAATTTATGCATTTATTTTTTTCTGGATGGAGAGCAATCACGTCAAAATACTCTGATCAATGCTGGGGTAATCTATTCAGCCTAAATTTACCTTAACACAAGTTATGTCCTACTTAGTCTGGCTGACTAATGCAGCACATCTTTTTTCCTCCTAGGTTTATAGCTACTACAGATGGATTGAGATTGGGAATTTGGCAACATGAGAAGAACGGGACATCGTGTGGAAGCCGGGTTCCAGATTAGGCACGAGAGAAAGAAAATTATTGCTGAGGTGAGTCGCTGCATTTTCTTTATGGGGAAATTAAGGTTCAGTTTTTCCTTTACTCCATTTAAATTCCATTAGAAACTGCCAATATATTCCATGAGCAGGGTGAGCCATGCCTTCCCGTTCTAATTGCTCTTCTACTTCTGTTGAATCACACCCAACTAGGGGTGGCAATTTGTTACCCGATTAAACCCGTGGGTTTATAATTTTTTTTAAATTAACCTATTTAAGTGAGTTATAATCAATAAATTTGAATCTATTTGATATTAACTTACTAAATATATTTAAATTTATTGATTATCACTCAATAAAATAGGTTAATTTTAAAAAAATATAGACTCATGGGTTTAATCGGGTCACAAATTGCCACCCGAGTGACCCAACTAATTTATGGATATTAAATAATGAATGTATTTACTGAACATTCATTACAAACATGAGAAACGGTTATTGGAGTTTTGTTCAAAAAACATTTATGTTGCTGCATTAAAGACAATAAATTCCTCCTTCTAAGTCCATTAGTTAATCAACTAGACACACGCCACCCTGCGGAAGGATAGTTTTCTGGAAGGAGAGACATGTCACCTGATTTTCATGCTACCAAGAGCTCAAATTCACATTCTACGTTTGATGAACATCGATGGGTCATCCAAATTCGTCAAACACTCAATGAGTTAGAGCTAGAAGAAGATATCGATATTCCTGTCAGCATCTTCAACGTCCCCAAAAGCCTAATGACTGGCAAACCAGATTGTTACATACCTCAGCAGATTGCATTCGGCCCATACCATCATTGGCGACCCGAGCTGTATGAGATGGAAAGATACAAGCTTTCTGCTGCCAAAAGGACCCAAAAACGACTCCAAGGTTACCATATTAAGTTTCAATGTGTCGTTGATCAGTTGGCTATGCTCGAGGCAAGGGTTCGAGCTAGCTATCACAAGTACCTAGATTTTAATGGTGAGACTTTAGCCTGGATCATGGCAGTCGATATATCTTTCTTGCTCGAGTTCCTTGAAGTTTTTGCTATCAAAGAAGGTAGGGCTCTAAGAGAATCAGCAACACCGAGAATGTCACATTTAGTTGATGTTGCAGGAAGAAAGTCGGCACATAATGTCATTCTCAGAGACATGGTAATGCTCGAAAATCAAATTCCTCTCTTATTGATGCGAAAGATGTTAGAATTTCAGTGCTCGTCACGAGAATTAGCTGATGAGACGTTGTGTTCGATGTTAATAGGACTGTGTAAAGAGCTTTCCCCTATTAAGATGATGGAAGAATTACCCGATGCTGGTCAAGTGGCTGATCGCTCCCACCTGCTAGACTTTCTGTACCACATGATTGTGCCCAATTTGGAAGAACAATCAGAAATAACTGATGCAGAGGATCAGGATGAAGTGACAGAAAATGAACAAAAACCTTCCAGCAAATCAATTTACCTTAAAAAGCTCATCACTAACCTGGTAAGTTTCCTCAAAAGAGTGGTACGATCAGAACCCATCAAACTCATAATCCGATATCCTTGGATGGTAATCTCAAATCTTCCTCCGTTTAGAATTTTGAAACAGCACGTCCAATACTTTCAAGATAAACAAGAGGTGAAGGATGAAAATGAGAACAACGATAGTACTAATAAACCTCCTTTATTTGAAGAAATTTCTATCCCTTCCATTACAAATCTATCCAAAGCCGGGGTACGCTTTTTACCCACGACCGGAGGCATCCTTACTATCAATTTTGACCTTGAAACATCAATATTTTACCTGCCAACAGTTAGTTTAGATGTAAACAGTGAAGTGATCTTGAGAAATTTGGTAGCTTATGAGACATGCAATGCGTCGGGACCATTGATTTTCACTCGTTATACCGAGTTAATGAATGGGATTATCGACACTGAGGAGGATGCAAAATACCTAAGAGAAAGAGGGATCATTGTGAACCGTATGAAGAGCGATGAAGAGGTGGCCAACTTGTGGAACGGGATGAGTAGGAGCGTTAAATTAACCAAAGTTCCGTTTTTAGACAAGGTTATTGAAGATGTTAACGTCTATTACAAGGGGAAGTGGAGGGTTATAATAGGAAGATTGATGAAGAAATATGTGTTTAGCTCATGGCAGCTTCTGACATTGCTGGCTGCTCTTCTGATCTTGATGTTAATGACTTTGCAAATGTTTTCCTCTGTGTTAAGGTGTACTAGCTTACTTCTAGTCAGAAATATCAGATAAAAATCTCTTACCAGAATCTTTTTTGTGCACTATTATTGTTTGAATTAACTTAATAATCCCTTTCATTAGCTTCGTGTAACGAGTAATAGTAACCAATGGCCCCGATGCATTGCAAGCTTCATGTGCTACAAAGTAATTTGTCATAAACACCTCTCTGTGCTTACACTCAAACTAACAATGGGAAGGTACGACTTATATGATTTAGCATCGAAGCTAGCTAGCTAATGTCTAGGATTCCCCCATTAATTAGTTGGTAAGATCTTACCCCAGGATTTGGATAGTTCCGTGACAGAAGGAACTGCGATCCCCCTCTATTAACGAGGGCTTGCTTATGGCACCAACCGAGTTAGATTTTTCATTTTCTGGCTTTGACCTCTTCTTTATCTTCGGAGAAGAACATATTTTCAATAGATTGTTTCAAGAGTTTGGATACATGGAGGTTAGAGATAACAGTCCAAGGCATATTGAGTGAATGGACAGTATTCATGGCTAACTGGTTATCGTTGGGTTAAACCCAATTGACCCAACCTAACCCCATAGTATCGGAGTTGCAACCCTACGTCCTAAGAAAATTAGGCAGAGACATGTCCTTCTCTTTATTCTGGTTAGAGGAGAACTTAATTTTGGTGTAAATTTATATGGGGTCAGGAGACTTTTTAAATTTTTTATCTCCGATTTTTTGTTTTGGCTCCAAGGGAGCATGATAAGGGATTGAATATGAGACCTTGTAAAGCCCAGCTCTACCACTGAGTCAAGTTCCTTTTTATCTCCAAAATTAGAAGCAGCCTGTAATAAGATTGGAAATGATGAATAATGGGCTTTTAACAAAATAAAGAAGAAAAAAATTGTTTTAATCTTGTGGTTAATTGGACTTAATAATAAAGAACCTCCCGAATCCTTGGCTTCGTTCCAGAGAGTTAGTAGTAGGCAGTAAGTGTCATGCATGAATGATCTGTTTCACAGAAGATTAAAAAAGAAAATGAAGAATATATATTATATTTCCTTATCTCTTCAATTAAGTAATTGTATAGATGTGTACATGTTGCCCGAAATGTTAACATCCCTTCCGGTGGTGCGTATATCTGTCGTAGAGAGTTAGGGGTGACAATTTGTGTATCCGTGAAGTTATTCCTCGATTTTTTATCTGTTTTAATTAAGAAAGTGACGATAAAGATGTTTTAACTTATATAAGAAATAAATCCAATAAACTCAGTACTCTGATACACAAATGGTCGGTCGTTCTTAATCTGTCCATTTTCTACTGAATAAATTGGGGAAGTAAAAAAATAAATCAGACTCCAATGGATATTAAGATAATGCAAATTGCATGCAAACATGGCCGGGGGAGGCGTCCAGCTCATGTGTTATTTTGCATCCTCTTTTGACATCAATATATAATTACTCTCAACTTAATCGGCACACCCTGCAACTTGAATTATATTTATACTAGTCAGTCAGTCAGTCAGTGTACTGTACCCTTAAAATTACACGTAATCTTTTTGTTGAAATATCACCATCATCACACTAATGAAGCATCTTCCTCAATCATTGGTTTATGAGAGAGTCCAAGCATTGGAGTTATGATGTTTTACTAATATTAACTCCGTCGGTCCAAAATGAGGTGCAAATCATTCCGCCACCTTATTCTTGGGTAATTTGTGTCATACGCCCTCAAGCTTTGGTTGTAAATCATAATGTCTTTCTCAGTTATTATACAGCGTTCACCCTTTAATTTATTATCTTTTTTATTTAATTAAGTAAATCAATTTACTAACTATCAAAAATTAAAATATAAATAACTGAAGAAATAATAATGGGTTAATGGGTTAAAGAGTTGGAACTGATCAAATTATGAGGGGGTTAATGTTATTTGGCCAAACTTTGTGGGTGGGCAGCATAATTACCCCCCTATTCTTGGGACTACCGGCGTTGCTCAAACCAATCGTTATTTCCGATCGTTTTGGAAGATGGAGCCGGGAGGATGTTCCTTTTCGAAGAGAGCCGAATCTTAGGCAAGTAGTATACCCGTGAAACAACCCAAGAGCCCAGAGTGGGGCGCTATATGAGCAATCAGTGACTCTCATTTTGAAGCAGACACACACACAGTAGATAACTAGTAGTATATGACAGTGAATTTATTTTAACAAAATCAAATACTACTCATCTAGCTAGCTTGCTTGCTTGTCAAGTTCAGCAATTAAACAATCTCCATTTCGTACGTAGCCAAAAACGTAAATTGATTACTGCAGATTACTACTTGGGAGATGAAATAAACGAGCACAGCTGTAGACAGAGCAGAAGGATTGTAAACTCATCAACAACAAGAGAAATATTGCAGCAAGCAGAGTGAGAAACTTCCATGACCCGAATACATATACATTCAAAAACTTCCTGAATTTCACCTTCCACCTGCTTCGGTAATGCTTGTTCACATCTTCAATCACCTTATCCAAGAAGGCCACTTTTGTCAACTTAATCGACTTGCTCATCCCATTGCACAAGTCTGCCACCTCCTTATCACTCTTCAAATGGTTCATAACAATCCCTCTTTCTCTAAGGAATTTTGCGTCCTCCTCCGTGTCGATTATTCCGCTCATTAGCTCCGTGTAACGAGTAAAAACCAACGGCCCTGATGCTTTACAAGCTTCATATGCCACCAAGTTTCTCATGAGAACCTCGGTGTTTACGTCCAAGCTAACGACTGGGAGATACAATGTGGAGGATTTAACATCAAAGCTAATGTCAAAGATACAACCGTTAGTTGGTAAGAAGCAAACACCGGCATTGGATAGCTCCGTGACAGACGGGATCATGATTTCCTCTATCAAAGGAGGTTTGCTAATGAGACCAACAGAGTTCGACTTATGATCACTTTCTGGCTTGACCTCTTCTTTATCTTGAGAAAAGAACATGTTTTCGATAGGTTGTTTCAGGAGCTTGAAGCCCGGAAGGTTGGAGATGATTGTCCAAGGCAATTTCATAACGAGTGTCACTGGCTTTGCGAAGAGCAATTTCTTGAGAAAACTTACCGGGCCTGAATTTAATTTGGAAATGAGCTTCCAAATCTCATTGAGAAGTTGTTTGACATAAGTACTTGGCTTGTGAGTAGATTTTTCTGTGGTTTTTTCTTTTGCCTCTGTAATCTCATCATCATCATCATCTGCAGTAATTTCTGCGAGTTCTTCTGGTTTATGCACGATCATCTGGTACAAAAACTCCAGCAGGTGAGCGCAGTCATCAACTACAACATCTGTTGATTCTTCCGCAAGATTCATCTTGAATGGAGAAATTTCTTTGCAAAATCCTAACAACATCGACTCCAACATAAATTCAGTTGATTCCGATGTTTTGTATTGGAATTCCAACACTATCTGCAATAGAAAGAGTGGGATTTGGTTCTCGAGCATAACTATATCTCTTAGGACCGCGTTATGTGCTGATTTCTTCCTTGTGACGTCAATCAAATGTGACATCTTTGAGGTAACTCTCCTTAGCACTCGGCCATGGTTGACAGCATAAATATGAAGGATCTCGAGCAAGAAGGAGACATCAACAGCCATAATCCAAGCCAGAGTTTCGCCAGTGAAATCAAGGTACTTGTGATAGGAAGCTCGAATCCTCGTCTCGAGCTTCATAAACTGGTTCACAATATGTTGAAACTCGACACCGGGTAGGAGCTGATTTTGGACTTTCTTGGCAGCTGAAAGCTTGTACCTTTGCATGTCGTAGAGCTCGGGACGCCAATGGTGGTAAGGGCCTAATGCAACCTGTTGGGGGACATAAGAATCGGGATCGGTAGCCATGAGGATCTTGGGGACATTGAAGATACTAACAGGAATATCAGCATCTTCTTCTTCAACCTCTTGATCGAGGTGTCGCCGGATTTGTATAACCCATCGACCCTCATCAAAGGAATTATGAGAGCTGAAGCTTGAGCTCATGGTAGGTCTAAGGGAAGCCATGTCTAATATTCTTTTTAGGGACAGACAGAGGAGAACTACTTAATTCTCGCTTATATATATATAATAATGAGGAGCAGTAATTAATAAGATAAAAATAAATATCATGATGTGTAAATGAGTGTGATGGGGTTTTAATTAAATTAGGAATGTTTTTCTCGTGTTTCTATTTTTAATGCCCAGCGATCCAAAGTCTAATTAAGTTGAACTAAAATAAGCAGTTCCACCACAGATAACAACAAAATCTTCATTTTACGAATGTTTGGGCCTCCTAACTCCACTTTTCCTCGATGTTCTTTCTTTGGTTGGGCCTTTGGGAATATTTTGATGGGTTTGGCCCACACCGAGAGAAGAAGCTTTGACACGGGCCCGCCTAAGGTTGCCAACTCTGGTGGTTCTTCATGTAATTCCCAACCCAAGGACCCATGGACTAAATGTTCTTTCTGTTTTCTTTGGTGACAAAAGGTCGACGTTCGTTAGAATAGCAGCATAAAAAAGAGTATAATGACTTTTGAAGTGATTTCTCACGCGTTGACATACGGTGCTTGCTTAATCAAGGTAGTTTTTATTTTCGATTAGCCAAAAAATATTCGATTTTGCGTCCTCCACCCAGTCAACTAGGGATTTTAAAATTTTCAGGATGTTAGGGCTAGATTAATTACACAATGTTACCAAATGAAAACAGAATAAATAATAGGAAAGTAGACCAAAAAGAAATGTATAAATTACAGAATAGTAGTTATATTCCCTCATCTTATCCAACTGTTACACTTTTTGTGTGTATATATGCAAAGCCAAATGCTGGAATCGATGGCCAAAAAAAAAAAAACTAATTAACTTAAAAAGAAAGAAAGAAAGAAAGCTAGTTGAAATCTATTCATGTTAACAAATTCAAAGCTCGTGTGAAGATATTTAAGTTTCATATAACCCCCCTTAAAAATACAGGGTTCGATTCATTTTCTATTACATGGTACTCCTGAGTCCTGTTTTTGAAAAAAATAAAAAATTATGTGAACCACCTCACCTTGGTGGTGCAGTGTAATAATCTCATCCAATATTTTTCTTACTGGAAACAGATTGAAACTTTAATTTGATTTATGTTCCGATCACGTACTCGATATGACTTTTGATTTATGATTCTCTATATCTCTCTATACAATTTTACTTTAATCATTTTAAAATATCATATCGTATCGTCGAATATCGCTGCATATTGAATTCGATCCTAATCCAACCCTTAAGTGTAAAATTAACTTCTAAAATGAGGGAATTCTTTTGTCGAAATGGACTATCAGTGTCTAGCCAAATAAAACTGAAGAGACTTGTTCAACTTGAGCAAGATCGACCGACCGACCGACCGACCCTAGTTTTGTTGGGGGTTCAGCAGAATGTGCCATAAAGAAGCACATAATAAGGAAGGGACGACTCTGGACTGTTACACTTGAGAAGAGTTTCAAATCCCCACAAAAACCAAATGCTAGCCGTTACATGAAACCCAAGAAAGTCAAAAACAAAACCCACCCAGGGCTAATTTCGTAATATTACCATACATACATACATACATACAATACATACACCGATACACACTCTCTCGGATACTTTTATAATCCAGCTAGACGTTAAACCAAGAGTCGGACCAAAAAGTTAAATCTATTACGCGTATACAAATCGTATAAATATATACTCCGTAAACGTATTATGTGTCCTCCACTCCTCACCCAAATTGAAACCCCAACCCAGGAAGACAGAAAAGGCATTGGAAATTATTAGGACAGTGATCATGGCCTACGGAAAAGCACCTTTCTTTCTGCTTCTTCTTCCAGTCCTTTTCCTTTTCTTTAACTCCTTCTGCCATGGAGCTTCCCAGCTTCATTTCCCTCACTCCACGCCTAGTCCAGGTACTTTTTTCTTCTTCTCTTTGGGTGTTGTTAATTCTTTAGGCTGATGCCCAAATTGGGTTTCTATTGTTTGGATTCAAAGACTTGATTTTTTTTTTTTTATTTAGGTGCGATCGATGAGGGTAGTAACGCTGTCGCTTTGTGGAAAACTGGAAGGTCTGTTCTTGAAGGGAGCAATGGGGATAATTCGTCGCTGATTTTGGCTGAGGGGAGAACGAGGAGGAAAGACCCCAAAGATGATTTTAAGTACTACACAGGTGGTTGGAATATTAGCGAAGATCATTATATTTCTGTAAGTCTTACCAAACCTTTTTATGTGTGTAATATTCATGTAATCTGTGTTTGCTTGAAGAACCTGGCTCTTCTGAGATTGCTCTTTGGTTTTAGTGTTTGCTTAATGTGGGCGTTTATCTTAAAATTTTGTGATATTTGATTGTTTCTCTCATGATGCCATCTCCAATTTAGAGTTACCAGGAGGCCTCTGTAACCTGACATGGGTTGTTAATGGTTGATGTGATTAGTCTCACAATGCCTGCCAATTCATGTCTCTAACCTGGCACTATTAGTTTTTAGGGTTTCTTCGATTATTGAAACTTTTTAATTGTTCAACCTCCTCACTGTCCTCATTTTCTGCTCGGGGCCATTCAAAAATCACGTTTTTGTGACCGAAGATTTATAAAATTTAATCTGTCTTTACAAGGTTACAAAACAGAAATGGGAGTCTTGATCAGAACTAGTGAGTACTAAAATTGCACATAGTGGAATCTCATTTTTCTATATTGTGGATCATGATTGTTCCCAGGTTGTTCTTTAGTTCTCTAATCAACTGTCTTGAGGAAGCAATTTGTTAGCCTTTCTTAAGTTTAATTTTTGTGTGTGTGTGCAGTCTGTGGCTTTTACTGCTGCCCCGCTGTTTGTCGTTGCTGCAGTATGGTTTGTGGGATTTGGCTTGTCCTTGCTGCTTCTCTGTCTTTGCTGCTGCTGTTGCCGAAGACGTCCTTATGGCTATTCTCGGACTGCTTATGGACTATCCCTAATATTTCTCTCACTATTCACCATTGCTGCAATGTAAGCTCTTTGCCTCGCTAGGTTTATTTGTTTAACATCCATCAAAACTGACTAATTCATGCTTCATCGTTGGTCTATCTTGTCAATCAGCATAGGATGTGTGGTTCTGTACACTGGGCAAGGAAGGTTTCACAAGAGCACGAAAGATACATTGCATTTTGTTGTGAACCAAGCGGAAACCACTGTTGATAATCTCAACAACGTCTCAGAATATTTGGCTTCAGCGAAAAGGGTCGGAGTCAATCAAATTTTTCTACCTCAAAATGTCCAAAACAACATTGACAACGTTGATAAAATGATCAATGATTCTGCTAAGACTCTAGATCACGAGACTAAGAAGAATTCAAAAGACATACAACGAGCGTTAGATATTGTGTAAGTGAAAAATGCTTGAGTAATTTATTCTTTCCTCGATTCCTGATGAGCTATTAGAGATTTATGTGAATATTCGACTGCAGGGGACAGGCGCTTATTATTCTTGCTGCTATAATGCTTCTCGTGGCTCTCCTTGGTTTTCGTAAGCCAACAGAACTGCACATTCCATTAGAAGTTTCATATTTCTTTAATTTGCTGACGTTATGATTTTTTTTTTCTTTCAGTATTCTCTCTTCTGGGCTTACAATTTCTTGTTTACATGTGAGTGACCAGGGTTGTAGGGTTAAATTTGTAGTTTATATTCATCATTAATAATTACTCTCTTTAATATGAATCTTTACTTAATGTTTGCAGCCTGGTGATCATTGGGTGGATTCTTGTGACAGTTACTTTCATCCTATGTGGAATATTTCTGGCTCTTCACAAGTATGTTGCTCTATCTAATCCGTTTACTTTAGGTTCCCAAATTGTGCAACTGCCATGGTGACGGCTGCTCATTAGTAGCTAACACAATTCTATTATGTGAAGTGTTATGGGAGACACATGTGTTGCTATGGATGAGTGGGTCCAAAATCCCACGGCTCATACCGCTTTAGATGACATACTTCCGTGTGTCGACAACGCAACTGCACAAGCAACCTTGTCCCAGAGCAAAGATGTCACCTTCCAACTAGTTGGGATGGTAAATCGGATCATCAATAATGTGTCCAATGTGGATCCCCCACCATTTGCTAGTTTTCTCTCGTACAATCAGTCGGGTCCACTGGTGCCTACCCTCTGTAATCCATTAAACCCCGATGAGACTGATAGAGTATGTGCAGCTGGTGAGGTCGACTTAAGCAATGCAACTCAGGTAATTCTTCGTGAATTTTTATAATCCGTTGAAGAAACAAAAGGAAGAAACAAACTGGTTCTAATGCTTGTATTACAGGTTTGGAAGAGCTATGTGTGTGAAGTGTCGGGAAATAATTGTACAACAGTGGGTCGTTTAACTCCGACTATGTACGACCAGATGACAACTGCAGTGAACGTGAGCTACGGCCTTCATCAGTATGCCCCATTCCTTGTTGGGCTACTGGATTGCAGCTTCGTCCGGGATACGTTTACGGGGATACACAAAGAACATTGTCCAGATTTAAGGCTATACAGTAAGTGGATCTACATCGGGTTGGCTATGGTCTCAGCTGCGGTAATGCTTTCTTTGATCTTCTGGGTACTTTATGCACGAGAGAGGCGGCACCGGAAATATACCAAACTTGCTATAGCTGCATCTGCTCAAAACTCGTATGAAAAGTGAATATTGATTTGAATAGCTCGTGTACAAATGATATAGGTTTATACCTTGATTATTTTTCATTTTTTTGTGGTAGGGAGTTGGATATTCTTGTTTCCAAAGGCTCAATTCTTATAGCTTAACTATAGAGGCTTATGTTTGGACACTTTTGGTTTGTTTGTGCCATGACAAAATTGTAAGGTGGTGGCTAATTTGAGGGAGAGTTTTCTTTCTTCCAAAGGGTTTTGCAAATTCTTCTTGATTAATTAATAGTCATTTGTTTTTTTAAATATTAAAGGATTAACCACGTCATAATGTGGATTAAGAAATTGAATAGAGATCAAGAATGATTAAAGTGTGGTAGGAAATATCGAAGCCGTTTTGGACTTATAGACCGGGCGTGCCTGCGGATTGTACAATGACTCTGATGCTGCCGTTTGGGATGATAAAAATGATTTCAGTTTCTCTTCGATGAGTTAGGAAAATGGAAAAAAGAATACTCCATTTAACTATGTTGCATATAATGACCCAGAAATTATTACTCCCTCCGTTTCATTTTAATTGTTCACTATTCTATTTTAGGAAGTTTCAAAATAATTGTTCACTTTCCCATTTGAGAATAGGACAAATGATTTGTAGCCACAAATTTCATTTGAACCCATTTTTTAGGTGTTTATGTCCACAAGATTTACTTTTCTTAAATATTATGAAAATGCGTAGTGGACAATTAAATCGAAACGGAGGTAGTATTATTATTTTTTTTTTTGTCTAGCTTCTATCTTTTGTGTATCCCCAAAAAAGAGTTGTATCTCTGCAATCGTCCGTCATAGCACGATTTCACTTGGTGTAATTGGATTTTGTAAGAAGAATATTGAAAGTATTTTTCGACGAGATGTACATGTAGATAAAGAGGAGGAGGAGAGGGATTTAATTAAAATGTGATTTTTGATAGATCATATTCATCTTTTGAACCAGAATCACTTCATGTGGTATCATGTGAAAGACATTTTAGAAGAGAATCAAAAATTGATTCAAGAAAAAGACCACAATAGAAGAATGAGGGTTTCTCAGTCGCGAAGAAAAAGGAGTTTGAGAATCCGACAAAGAAATGAACTAAATTGAAGAAATTTTTGGTTCAAATCAAATTAATGGTCGGATTCTGAATAGCTAGGAAGAAGAATTGCGGAACAAAACTCACATCTAATACCATAATAGAAATATATAATTTGAGCATCAATCATTAAGAACACAAACACAATTCAGTTTGAGAATTGAGAGAATCGGAAAGAAAAAAATGTAATTAATTGTGTTAACCCCATGCACATTTACAAGTTGAACACTACTATTTACTAGTATTTATAACAAAACATACTTGTATCTCCTTTATTTTCTGATCCAACGGATGCAAGGCAACTTGTACATAATTTATACATAATTAATATGTGCATTTTATAACACATATATGTACATAATTTATAACATATATGTGCATTGGGCGCTCCTAATAGAAAGGAGCGCCTAGGCGCTCGTTAGAATTTGCAAACTTGTTGCGGGCTGTTGGCAACCTTGCTGTTGTTGGCTACCACAAGATTGATGTTGTTATCTTCGACATCAATGTGATCTTTCTTAACAAAGGATAAGAAGATATTTGCATTTAAATAAAAGAAATTTCTTTAAAAAAAAAAAAAAAAGACATCTCGTGCATATGATGACAGTAATACATTAGATGTTGAATGGGATTATAAAATTGTCACTTCGGATATCTTTTCTTTTTCTTTTCTTTTCTTTTCATCTCATCTAATCTCCGCTGCATGTGATTCTAATAATTTTGAATGATTCCTATAAATTGTGTTAACTAGGTTCTCATTAATTTAAATATCTCCATATTTCACTTGAAACCTACATAGAATATTAGAAACGTAAGAATTGAATTTTGTACATCAAATACTGGCGAGCCGGCGGAGATTAGATTTCATCTGGCTTAATTACCCATTATGCCACTGACGTTTGACCCAGGTGTCAATATTGCCACTGACCTTCAATTTGATTCTGAACTATTTTAATTTTTCCAATTATATCATTACACCCAATTTGACCCAATTTCATCTAACTGGCTCCTACCTGGCTCCTACTTGGCACCTACGTGGACATAACTTTTGGGGAAAAAGCAGTGAAAGACTAATTTGCCCTTGTAATCCATTAAACTAAACGTCGGTCTTTGATTTTCCCCCAATTTGAGAGGTCGTCTCGTTCTAGGGTTCTAACCCTTCTCCGAAAAACCCTAATCGTTTGGAGAAATA
>JAOTQG010103793.1:0-13145 GCA_025631175.1 Iris virginica
GGTTTGCATAGCGATATAAGGGAGGAGGGAGGTGAAGCTGTTGTTTGGGTTTAAGGCTTTCTCTCTCTCTTGTGGGATCAGCCATGGGTCTCGTGGGTTCTTCATCTCAAAGGTTGCTTCCGTGGGAAAAGTGCCGGGTTCTGTCATGTCAGAAGGACAATTTAGTCAATACAACAAAACTAAAACCATTTTCTACAGTAACATATCAAAAACCGTCTACAGTAAAATATCATCATAAATCAACAAAAACTGTCTTCCTGACCCGAACCTTAATCATTTTTCTTTCGTAAATATAACTATTTAACTTTTTATCTCTCCGAGTCTACTTATCAATATTAAACAATTAAAATTAAAATTTTGTCTTTAATGATGTTTGAATTTTCCTTAGGGGGTGATTTGCAAGGTGCTGATGTGGCCGCAGCTAGTGCCATAAACAGCCAAAAAGTAGATTGGAGTACTACTTTTTGGACGCGCACGATAGCCGCAGGCAGTCCTTTCCACTTACATGCACCACCAACCTTTTGATTACCATTTTCTGAAACGGAAAACAGCAGCAGGAGCAGCACCAGCCCATTTTGCCTTCTCCCTCCGTACACTCTTCTCACCATATCCCTCTTCTCTGTTCTAGGGTTTTAGGTAATCAAATTAATTCAAATCCATTATTCCAAATCACACACATTTGCATTTCACTCCACAAATGTCTCACCTTAAATGATTTATCTCTGTTTTGAGCTTTGTTGCATGCTGCAGCTTTCTTCTACATGGACCGTAATCTCTCTCCTAGGAGGCCTCAGAAGCGGCCTACCGACGCCGGCGACGACAGAGACCGGCTAAATAAGAAGGCGTTAGTGAAACTCGAAGAAGATGGCAGCATTGTTGGAGTACTAGAACGGAATGTTTACAAGTTCCGAGTTCTGCTGCCTACCGGCATGAGCTTAGAGGTTACAGTCCGTAACCCCAACACCTTCATGACTATCCAACAGTTCATGGGGAAAGTCAAGGAGGAGTATTTCAGAGAAACGGAGGTTTCTGGGCCGAGGAGAGGTGTGAATTGGAGCAATCCGGAATTGTTTCTAGTTACTGATTCTGATGAGCAATTGAGGAAGCATATCGACTTCAAGAAATTCCGGCCCAATAAGATTCACTTTTTGCGACTTGATGTGTGTTTCTTTCCATCCTTTTTTTTTTCTCTTTCTTACTAACAATACATTTCATTTCGGTGTCATATATTTTTAAAGTTGACATCAAACTTGATCATGTACATCTTGATAAGGATTTTATTTTAGATATATGGTAATATACATTTCTGTCCTAAAAGGTTGTTATACTGATATTGACGGACGGTATTAATTTATGGGTTAGAGGAAGTGATTCTCTTTATCTCTTTCGGGTTGTACATGTCAGTATTCTTACATGTTTGTGTGCTAATTTTTTTGTGTTGAGAAATTCTAGGATGGGAGCAAAGCTGCAAATATGTACAAGGTTAGCTGGGTGAAACTCTCTTGGAATTGTTTTCTTAGAAGATTATTCTATAGTATCATTTAAATTAAAATGGTGTACTTGGGCTGTAGAATATGTGGGATTTGACACCTGACACTGAGTTGCTGAAGGAGCTCCCCGATGAATATACATTTGTGACTGCGCTTGCGGACTTGATCGTAAGCTTGTTCTACTACTCACACAACCTGAGATTAGTCATACCTTATGTCGCATCCAGTTGTTGGAAATAAAGACCATGCTTATTTGATAGGATAACTCGTTGCAAGCAGTGTGGTCTCAACGTGAAAATCAGAGGAGATTCATCAGGTATATGCCATGAAGTGGTATTTTTTGTAGTCATGTTTGGGTTCTAACGTGGTCTACTACTCCATTTGTCCCGAAACAGGCCCTATTTTCCTCTTAAGTTTTTTCCACATCTAAACTTTAATCTATAGATAAATTCAATTTTTTTTCCTCGTAAAATGATATTGCACTTAAGTTCTGTACTATTTAGTGGAATTTAAAAGGAATAGTAGAAGTAAAAGTATGTTTATAAAAGTTTTGAGTCTCCAAACTGGACTGTTTTGTAGGCACGGGGGAAGTATTTCTCATGATTAATGGAATTTGTCGTATTTTAATTGTGAGCATATATAGAAACATATACATAGGAAATAAATTTGTTTATTATTCTTGCTTTAATTTCGACTTGTTAGATAATTTTCTATGCATTTTGGTTCTGATATATCTCTGCTGCAGCATTATTATTATTTTATCATTTGTGGGTTTTATAAGCCAACTAGTTGCTATTAGATTAGCTACTTTTAAATTCTATCATGCTGATTATTTTGATCTTAATCACTGAAAGACTATCAAACTTTATTTCCTTGCAGCATTGAGGTTACGAAGGATAAGATTTCAATTTTTGACACTGGCCCCGGTATGGACGATAGCGAGGAGAACTCTATAGTGAAGTGGTAGGATGTAGTTTCAGCTTGCTATTTCTTTCTGAATTGTTTCCCTTTTAGGTTCACCATGCATGGGCGTGGTTGAATGTCTACTAACTTCATTTGATTACAACAGTAACTTTGTGTGGTATTTTATTTTTTGTCGCCTTAAGTTGTAGTGATATATTTTCCTTTTCTCTCTGTCTCAGACATCTTTTTTGTCGGCTAGAATGGAGTTCTAATTGAAATATGAATGAGATGAACAGAGAATTATTCATATATTATACGGAACATGTGAACTTATTTTTCTACAACATTTTATTTTACTAGTGAAAGTACTGTCAAAGCAAACACATCTTTAAGGTATTGTTGAGCCTCAGAGTATGCATGATTTATTGCGACCAGGCAATGGATGCTCCGTTTCTAATGATTCATTTTGATTGCTTTTGTTATAAGTGGCACGAATAACTTGACATTTACATGATAATTTCTCTAACATAATGACTGCCTTTTGGTCTTGTATTCGTTTGGTACTCCAATGATTGCTTATTTTGGTTTTTCCCATATTATAGGGGAAAGATTGGTGCATCTCTACACAGATCATCCAGAGGAAAAGCAATTGGAGGAAAACCTCCATACCTGACGGTATATAGTAATTTTTGATGCATCAGTATGTTATTTACACACATATATTTATATATGTGTATCTGTCTGTGTGCATGCAAACAGACATGTGAGCGGAGATTTAGTAACAGTGCAAGAAAACCAAACTGAGTCATCTTTTGCGAGTTTAAAAAACGGAAGTGATAATCAAGATTGAATTTATCTGTGTACTTTCACCGCACCACATGACATAGCGAGGCCCACTTTTTCTATGCTTTAGTTGCCATAATTGTGAGGCTAATTTTGAACAAACAGTGTCCTCCATGAATTATTCATTTTCAAATGCATTTTTGGTAATTGCAGCCTGTCTTTGGTATGTTTGGATATGGAGGGCCTATTGCATCTATGCATTTAGGAAGGTATTGTTTAATGTGAAAATAAAGTATTGGAAATTAATTTTACCAAATTCTTATTCTTCTTGCTGTTATGTAGTCTCCCACTCAATTTACTCTCTCTTGTAGACGTGCTGAGGTTTCCTCAAAAACGAAGGAGTCCAAGAAAGTTTATCTGTTACATCTTGAGAGAGAAGCCTTGCTGAACCGTTCTGGTTCCAAAAGAACATGGACGGTATTCGAGTTCTCTTTGCTTTGTACTTAGTGTAGTACTTTTCTTCTGCTTTTCTGCTGTTATGCACTCCCTAGTCCCTCATACCTCTCACTCTTTCCATCTTTCCCTTCCTTTATCAACCCTATCCCCCTTTCTGTATGTCTGTTTATATATATACATATATATAATGTGCGTATAAATATTGGTGTTCATTCTATCTTAGACTGATGGTAACCTTCGAGACCCATTAGACGAGGAAATAGAGAGATCTCCTCATGGAAGTTTCACCAAGGTAACTCTTGCTCGTCTTTCCAACTGTCGCATTTCAGATAATAAGTCTGCATTCTTGTTGTTTTCCGCATTGTAATTTGTATGTTGTACTACAAATTTCCTTCCCCAACTGACAAGAGAATTCCAATTGGCACCTCTACCTTTCTTCTACTTTTTTTCTTTTTTGCTTAAAGCCTCTCTCGCCCACCTCTTAAATTCCTCCATACATGATGCCTTTTTTCTTAACTTTTTCCTTTCACATCTTAGTGCTCTTTTTTGTTTCTACTTATAATACACCATTCAAGTTTCACCAAGTATTACTATCAACTTATTTTTTTTTCATCATAATTGTTTATTTCACTATATTTCTTTTACTTAACTACTTGTATTGAACCTAGTTTCTTGTCAATTATTTGAGTGTTTAATAAATAACTATTATGAATTTTATTTTTCACACTCGTTTACTCTCACAGTCATAAATGCACATATTCCTATCTTTTCTATCTTTTGATATGTTGGTTTCACATATCTCCGATGCATCGCTAGGGTTAAGGCTAGTTATCGTCCGTTTCTGTTGCAATAAAATTTCAAAATAACAGTTCCTACACAACATGCACTCACGTAATGATAAGTGCAAAAAGTACTTGCCACTACCGTAATTGTATGCCAGTCTATTCTGGGATGAAGTTCTTGGATTGTGAATGGTGCAATTACAGTTGCCATTTGTGTGAAGAGTGCTTCTTAGACTTTCAAAATGGAAACTATTAAGTTTTTTTTTTGCTTCACTAAAATCCTTCAACAACTTTATCCTTTTATAAAAAAATTTATTGATCCTACTACCTGGGTTGGCTGCATCTGTTTTGCCATTCAGGTATGTCCGATGTAGGCTTCCTATTATAACCACAAATGATCATATTCTTTATTCTCATTCCATGTTGTCGTGAACTATTAGGGCATGTTTTGTCTTTTGTCTATTTTTTTTTATTTTTCTTTTTTTTTATGAGAATTGTTAGTGGTTCTCCACCTACCCCAACTTGACTCGAACCCGTGATCTATTGGAAACAGGTGAGGCGTCTTACCACTAGAGCACACCTCGTTGTCTTTGTCTTTTCTCAAAGTGAATTTCCTTATGTTAACTAACACTCTTACTTCAACTGCTGCACCTCTCCTCATTCTTTCACCGCCATTTATTCCGTATTGTTATGTGGTCATCTTGCCAGAGCAGTGCAAAGGTAAGAGAGCTTCTCCTTTGCTGAACAGTCCTACCAGCTCAGTTTCCGTACCTTGGCTGTCTTTGTACAACTTGATTGGAGGATATATCATTCTGATATCCCCTGAAACTTTTTTTTAGCTTCGTCATTTTACGTAAATGTAAGGGAAACAATCATGGGTCTTTTAACATTTCCAGTTACAGTCTTGTAGATCACAGTAGCACTGACGGCATATTCTGCATAAGGATTATTTAATATGCCTTCATTGACTCTGCTAATGAATCACCTCACCTTGACAGGTTGATATTTTTGAGCTGAAAATGAGAAGTCTGGGTATATCTCAACTTCAATGTAAACTGAAGGACATCTACTTCCCATATATTCAGGTCTGCCAGTCCAGAGGAGTTTAATGACTAATTATATCTTTACTTAGTTGCTTCATTTAAGAAAAGTAGAATTACACGGGAAATTGCATTATCATGGACGGGTTTTATTAATAACAAATTTATTGAATGGTGAAAGTAAGATGCGTCTTTTTAATGTTTTTTTGAATGACTAGAAAGGATAAATTGGCGATGTCTTTTTCCATTTTGATTACCTCTTTTCAGGTTAGTAAGTTGTCCTTTTGTTAAGTAGAACTGTAATAATGGGAAATGTTAGGCTGTACATTTGCTGTGTTTTTTTGGCCCCCAGGTACATGAACTTAACTTCTTAAATAGAGGTTACTCCCATAGGTATACCCACCTTGAAAATTTCAATTGGGCACGAGGAGAGCAGGAAAAGGAGAAAATGAGATAGGAGTTACTCATACATAGAGGAGAGTTTTTGAGGTTCTTATCCAGAAACTTGAATATTGTTTTCCCCTTTTAATTTCCCTTGTTTCCTGCCTATTCACCTCCTTCATTCATGGGCGATTCGATTCTTTTCAATTTTCAAAGAACCCAAAACAACCAACTCCCTATGGCCCTACGAATTTGGCTGCCGTTGTAAATTCTCTTTCATGCATTGACAATCTTTCATAGTAGTATACAAAATTTCTCTTACAACTGAAGGTATAGCAATTCTATATTTAACAAGTTCATTGGGATTATGAAATATTGAAGAAAATGAGATATACATGCCAAGGGCTAGACACAAAGAGGGATTTTTGTTGGAGCAAGTATGTGAATAGCAGTAATCCTTACTCAAGAAGTATAAAAATGCAAAACATAAGGTTGCTTTCTCAGTACTAGGGGCAAACATTCGCATACTAGTTTCTATATCCGAAATGCAATCAAGCTGCTTTACTGATGGACGTCTGGATCTTCGAAGCTTTCGGTAGGGTTCACTGAAATGAGTGCAGTTTGAAGATTTGTTACTTTGAAGCCGGTGTTGGAAGCTTTGTGGAGCTGCTAATTAAGGAATCTGGAGAAAGGCCCTTGGGTGTGGCAAATTTTCAATATGATGATAAGTATGCACATAAAGGGGATTTATAAGCGATTTACAAGCCACATTCCACTAAAAAGAGACAATTTAGCTTCTTGTTCAGATAGCAAAATGAACGTAGTCTATGTAGTTTGGAAATATACTTGAAGAATGGAAATAGGAACAAGAAAGTTGATTACGGACTTTAAGTAACATGAATGTACTGCTGGTGGTTTTCTTGCTTCGCCTCATCATTGCTTGAGTGATGTTCATCTGGCAACTTCTTCCTGTTTTAGCTTATGCGACTCATATCAAAATCATTTTCCATAAGATGAAACATATATGTATGAGAAACTTGCTGTAACCTTCTGCTTCCTACGTAATTATCTCTCAATTTTTCTGTCCTGAAGTTTTTCCTATCATAGAAATTACATTCTTCAGCATCTTTTCCTTTATCAAATCATCATACTTGATTCAGTTTTTGTACGCTCATATTGTGCTTCTTAATTGCAGTGTGATGAATTGTCCAAGACAGGAAGAACAATCACCCCAATTGAGTTTCAGGTTTCATTTATGTTGCACTCATATTTACCATGAAAGGAAGTTTCTTTTTAGATTGCCACATGCCCTCATCTTGTATTGAAATGTTTGTGATTGCACCAAACGCTAAAATGCGTCAGGTTGTACAGTGATAGCTATTCCTTGTCTTCTGTTACTAATTCCTGCTCCCCCTCCGTCACCCCAAGTTATAATTTGGGCCGCTGTGAGGGAAATGGGTTCTTATATTAAGCGCATTTAAATTTTCTTTTGTGTAAGTCAAGAAAGCTTCTGTCTTTGACTTTAAGTTGGTAATATTCTGCTTGGTCTTAAATCTTGACTAATTAGGTGGCTGCAATATCCATGGAATGTGAGCTACGTATTTGCTCAAACGTCCTTTCACTCTCTCTCTACCGTGTACTTCCTCTTCTGGATTTGTTTTTGTCTGGGTGCGGCATTGATGTATTATTTGAGAGAACTGAAGAAAGAAGGTTACTGATGATAAATCAGTCGCTGCCATTGATGCTAAGTTTTCAATTTGGTAGAGATTGAGATCATGGACCTTCTCCTCCCCCCTCCCCTCCTACACAAGTTTGTGCAAAATTGAAGTCTGGATATTGTTTTCCATGCCCTTGTTTCTTCCATTTTTGTTTGTATTTTTCTCCTGGCACGTCAGCTGGAGTTGTCCCAAATGCTTTTTTTCCTTTTGTAACTCTTGGTTTCTTACGCCACGTCGGTTGCTAGTTATTTTTCTATCTTTGATACACTGTATTCAACTCAATATGCCCCTACTATAGAACGTGGCGCCATTGTGTGTCTCATTGCAATTAGTTTCTCATTTACATATATATATAAATATATATATATCCATGAATCATTTTCTCCACTTGTACCATAGTCTAGCTAAGTTACGACCTTCTTCATCTTTGATTGGTTATGTATTTTGTGGTTCACATTTCATCTTTTCAGTTATTTTTTGATTTGAAGGTGCTTTTTCTGCTCAAACAAAGTAAATATATTTTTGGCGTCTGTACATATCCAAGAAATATTTATAATTGTGGTTGTGATTCAAAATATACTACTTAGGTGACTGTAACTGATGTTTTGTACTCTATTAATGGTGGCTGTTAGCATTTCATTGTTAAGGCTGTTACCACAACAAAAAGGAGGATTTGAGCGCCATTGACATTGTTTTTATTCCAATCAAAATCATCAGCTAAATCAAAATTGTCTCCCAACAATATTTACGGACAATGGTATCCGTGTCAGTGAAATAGAACTCTGGTACCAATGCTAGGAAAATTGATGTTAACAACGATGACATGATAGGCGGCGGTATTTAGGAGGGACGAATTTGGCCGTCTTCGCGTCAGACTGTAGACAGTGAGTACCGGAGAAGATGGCTCACTGATGGTTTCTTAGTTAATCAAGGATCAGTGTACTTGTCCTGCATGTTGGGTGGATCTAGGAGAGTGGTGACTAGCGTGAAGATTAGGGACAAGGAAGGGTATGAACTTAAGAGTGCAGTATGTTCCTTCATCAATATGTTAAGTTGCTGCTTTGCTAACAATAGAGGAATATAGTGGTCTTTTTGCTGTTTAACAGACCAAATGGAGAATCGCTAACGCCAAACGCTCTGAGTACAAAATCCTCAAGTGTTTTACCTAAATTGTAAACATTGAAATACAATAACCTTTATTAGAAATTTGTCAAACTATAACTATGAAAAGTTAAAATAATTTGCCATCAAATGAAACTCGGCAGTTTCTCTTGATAATTTGATTCATTTGTTAATAATTGTACCCTGATAAGTAGTGAACACAAATAATTTTTATTTGCTTCATGCTACTTTCATTGTGATGAGATCTGATAGTTTGAAGATAACTGCACTTTAGGTCAATGGTACCGACTTGGCAGAAGTAGATGGGGGAGAGGTTGCTATAGCCAATCTACATTCATGCAATGGTCCTGAATTTGTTGTACAACTTTGTTTTTCTTTCAATCAGGGCAGTGCTCCAACTAGTAGTCCAGGTACTTGCTTCATTGTTTTGAAATTAACACTTTGTCTCTTTTGTTATTCCTCTCACCTCTTTTACACAAAGAAATGTAACCACTGATCTTTCATCGGATGTTAATATCTGTAAAAGCAGCCTAAGTATCTGTTTTCTCAATGCATTAGGAGCAAGAGCATCTTTAGAGGCAAATGCACGCCTAAAGTGTGTATACTTTCCAGTTATTCAGGTACACATCTCTTGTCCTATCTTTCCCTACACAAACTCGCTACGGTTAAAGTAGTTACATAATTTTATTCATACATTATCTTTCCACCCTCTTCTTTGGTCATAATAGGGTAAGGAGAATATTGAAAGCATTTTGGAGAAGCTAGAAGATCAAGAATATGGGATTACTGAAAATTATGAAAGTTTCAGCCGTGTTTCTGTTAGACGACTAGGTCGTTTGCTTCCAGATGCTCGATGGGTTAGTTAGTCTACTGATGTTTCTTGGCTGCCATTTCTGTAACATGTAAATGGAACCCCCCCCCCCCCAAAAAAAAAAAGATCTAACTTGATGAAAATAGTGATTCAACTTCTTTTTGCTTCTACTGCACGCCTCTACAAATGAACCGATATTTGACTGATGCTCCTACCCCCTTCCTTTTTCTGTTCGTCACAACTCACAAGTAAAATGCAGCACCGTGAGTAACACTATCAGTGAACAACTCCCAATGCACTTAATGTTCACATGAAAACGGTTACATAGTGACGTGACAATGAATGTAATTCCAGTAGTGTGCAGGGGGCCCAACTTAGTGTTACTTGTGATTCTAGCTTTCCAACCATTCCCATGTGCAGCCTTACCATTGTGTACATTATTATGTGAACATAATGTGCACTCGACTGTAATACCTGGAACCTGTTAAATAGATACTTTGTTTGATATTTCATAGCTACTTAATCTCACAATTTTCCTGTAATTTTGTACTATATATGTCCACACTACCTTTGGTCTTCCCTATGCCTAGCTTGATTGAGGTTGATATCAGCTCATTTCCTAACCAGTAAGAGGCATGCTTTGTATTTGCCATGTGCAAGTCTAGTCCAGAACCTGATTTGGTTACATTACATGCATGTCTTGCTGACTCACGTGATGTTTAGTCAACCAAAACAAGAAGTTTATGTGATGAATCTGATCCATAAACTTGGCTCCTTTGGTTGTGCTCAGCTCATTTTGGCTACTTCATAACTTGAGGATAAAACAAAGAATCAATATTTGATAAGAGTTGTGAGAGTACAAAACACTAGCCTGTAGATAAGTTTTCCTAGGAGGGCAAGCTACCATTTCACCTATGCAATCTATATGATGATACAATTAATTCGAAGAGATCTATTCATTGAGATGGATTATGAGATTTGAACTCTTTCCCCCTACTTGTAATTTCTGCCTTTTCTAGTAAGTGCACATTATATGGACAATTGTAGGTAATTCCACTTGTTTTTCATGAAAGCACTTTTGATTTTTAAAGATCAGAATTAAGAAACTGAAAATAATATTTCATTGTCGGGTTATATTATATCTTTGTTGCATTCTAGTGGTACTTGTTAAATCCCTCATCTCCACTCTCTCATTAGGGCGAAAAAGGGCCAGCTAGCGAGATTAGAGATTGTTTATCATCTTAAATTTACCGTCTCATGTGTTGAGAGTGTGCGAACATTGATGATGTAAACTGTCTTAACATGAGTAAATTTGGTCATTGTATCAGGCGTACTAAAGTTCTTGAGAACTGCTTTCAGTTTATGCATTTTTTAAGTTTTAAATCTCTATGTTGTCACAATTCATTTGGTCCACTCAAAGAATCCTTTCCCTTTTTAAGGATGGTCCATTGCAAAAATATCTCGGTAGAAGAAGTTTGCAAATTCCATGACTTTCTGGCTTTCACCCATTGTATATGTTCGTTTTTGCTCGATACAGGCATTCCTTCCATTTATGGACCTTAGACAAAGAAAGGGGGACAGGGCACAAACACTGAAGAGATGTTGCTTGAGAGTGAAATGTTTTATTGGTAAAACTAATTAATTTTATTGGTTACCGCTTATATATTAAGGGTCATGTTAACAAGTGCTAGGGCACTTTTTAAGCGTTTGAAATGTGGAAAGCATGTGCATCAGAAATTAACATCATTGCATTGGTGTGTGTTATTATTACACTTCTAATGATTTCCAATGCACTTACTTTCCTCTTTTGAATGCTTAAGAAGTGCCCTTAATTAGCATTTCCATTTCGTAATATGCACAAGCAATTCTTTGGAATTCTGCTGCCTTCTTATTCTCTGTTCTACATTGTTTTGCAGATACTGATGCTGGTTTCAACCCAACGCCCTCAAAGGTGCATATTTGTCTTCCTCTAACCCTTTCCCAAATAAATAGACCTATTTACCCTCTCCAAATAACTCATTGTATAATTCTATTTCCCATTATGCACCCGCTTGCACACATATTATGCTGCTGAATTTCTTTGGCAAAACTGTAAAACCTGACAACATTGTTAACATGACTTTGGATTACCTTCTCATTTATTCTTGGGTTTTTTGGTCCAAATTTCATTAGTAAAACACTTGTTTGCTGTTGTTCCTTGGACCGCTCGTCTATTAGTTCAAGTTTGTTTTGTATGCATCAACTCTTGGAGTAGTTTCAGGTTCAATGATTGAAGAACCAGAGTCTGATGCTCTGGAGTGATGGTCTATAGTCGAGCCTGATTTTGAATAATTCTGAGGGTGAAAACCGTAAATGACCTATAATTGTCAGAATTCCAGTTGGTCTATGCTCTGGGATTTGACCACACTTCCGTTCCTTCCTCTCTTTCAGAAGAAAATGTGCTTGTAGGAGATAACTTCCTTAAAATTGGAACTAAAGTTAGTTACTGTAGTGATTTTCAGATTGTACTCATTTGTGACTATTCATTTTCTAGACTGATTTAGCCCATCAAAACCCATATACAACTGCGCTGAAGAACTTTGGCAACAAGCAGCCTGCTGAGAAGGAAAGAGGTGATATATCTTTGTCTACTCGGAGTTTAAAAGTCTTTTCAAATTTGTTGTTGATTCATGGTGTTTCTATTGAACCGTTGCAGATTTACAGGTTGAAATCAAAAGAGATGGAAATCCACTAACCCTCTTGCAGTTGGACAAACAGTACCAAGATTGGATAATTCAGATGCATGAGCGATATGATGAGGAAGTTAATAGCGGCGTGGATGACCCAATTATCATAGTTGGCCCCTCAAACATGAAGGAGCTTCGCATCTCTAGTAATGGTAGGAACACGAAAAGGAACTTATCGCAAATTACTATTCTGACTACTTTTTTGTCCTAAATGTTAACAAGTACGACTGCATGAAACTTATTGCTCTTTTCTTTGTGTTATATTGGGCTATCTACCCATTTTTTTTAAAAATCTTATAACTCACAGTGTAAGTATTTATGTTTCTAGTTGTGAGGGTTCACAGAATTTTGCGAAGGAAAGGAACCTCTTGGAAATCAGGCCAGAAGATTAAGATTCTTAAGGGCGCATGTGCAGGAGTCCACAAAAACAATGTCTATGCTACACTGGAATTCTTCCTACTTGAAGGGTTTCAAGGTGATGCAGGCGGTAAGTCTTCAATGTTTAATACCTGATGATCTGTTTGGTAACGTTTGAAGCGTGTTTTTGTGAAAACTCGTTTTAGGTATAGTCCCTGAACATCCCTGTTCCAAGCCAATTATCAATAGTAAAAGAAACAACATAATGGACATCAAATGAATTTAAATGTCAACATATAAAACAGAACTTTATTGATCTATCTCATCTTACGTTCTTCAACTTGTTTCCATAAGCAGGAGAAGCTCGGTTAATCTGCAGGTAGGGTATTGCGGCATCTTTGTTATCTAAGCATTTATTTTCATCTTCCTTGGTTCAAATTACAGCTTGCATATTTAAATTTATCTTTTGTGTTGGTGTTGAAGACCAGTGAATATTCCAGAAGAGAATGGTTGTCTCCTTGATACAACTATTGAAAATCCCAATCTACGTCTCCAAAAATCTATCACGTTGCCCAG
>JAOTQG010103804.1:0-13141 GCA_025631175.1 Iris virginica
CCTGTTCGGATTTCTGAAATGAGCTTTGGTTTGATCTAATGGAACCGGGGCTTCCAATCTGCCTTCTGCTCTCAGTCCGTTCATCAAATGCTCGGCAGTGTAATTCAGTGGAGTCCATCGCTGCTGCCATTCCCCATATCTCCTGTAGTTGTTCCTGTTGTTCCCATCGTTCCTCTCATTCCTCATGTTCCCTTGCTCCTTTGCTTGTACGACATCTGCTCGGTCGCCGACCTTGCCCTTGCCTCCGGCGCCAGCCTTGCCTTCTTCCTTGACCTGGTCGTCCTTTTTGCCCTTTCCTGTCTCTATGGTGTCTGTGTCCCTATTATCCTCGGTTGAAGCCATCTTCTGGGCGATTTCCATAATCTCGGACCTGGTTTTTGGTGGTCGCAATGTCAGCTCCCTCTTCAAAGGCTCTTGTTGTAATCCTCCTACGAAGCACATGATGACCGTGCTCTCCACCACAACGTCAATTGTCTCCAACTCTTTGTTGAACCTCTTTATGTAGGCAGATAGCCTTTCATTCTTTTTCTGCCTCATCTCGAACAGGTACGTCTCATCTCGGAGGCTCGCGCCTGCCGAGCCAAATTCTTCCTTGAAGGCGTCTTTGAAATCCTTCCACGAGTCTATAGAGTTTTCCTTCAACTTACCCAAACATGCAGCGGCCTTTCCTGTTAGTGTGCTCGCAAAACACTTGCACCACAGTCCTTTATTCTGCGTGATACATGCCATTGTCATAGAAAAACAAGTTAAACGATCAACGGCTTTTCCCTTACCATCATACTTGGGCATAGTCATGATGTTGATAGATGACATGGGTGGCGTCTCTTGTATCCATCTGGTAAACATCTTCCCTTGTTCTTCATCATCCTTTGACTTGTTCGCCTGTTCCTTGAGTTTTCTCAACACTCTAGCTCGCCCAGGATGGCGGGATCGACAGCTGGTGAAGAGTCGTCGACGATCAAGGGAATGCTCGGCGCTCCTCTTGGTGTGCTCGCCATTGCTGGGGTGAACTGTATCCTTAGCCCTTGTATTGCCGGTGATACCTACATCATAGGTGTTACTCCTGGGGGTACCTGCATAATTGGAATTGTCTCCGGGGTAAACTGCACGTTCGGCTGTGCTCTTGCGGCTGGGGTGCCTCGCGTTCTCGGCCGTACCTCGGCTTCTTTCCGTTTGCTCGATACCGTATCATCCTCAGAATCTTCCCCTGCATCTATGTTCCTCCTGTAACTTGTCTGCTTGATTGACTCCTCCTTCTGAGTTGTCTTCTCTAGTTGGTACTCCGGCATTTTTGTTAACATTCGCTGCTTCTCCATCCTCGCTGTGGCGATCATCTTCTCCTCTACTAGCAACAGCTCCTGTAAATAGTCTTTCTTTTTCTTTAGTGCCTGCATTTCCATCCTGGTGCATTCCACATACAAAGCTTCGTCCTCTAGCGCTTTTCTTGCCAATAACTCCTCTTCCACCTCGGCCTCCGTCATCTTGGCCTTTCCTTTCTCCTGCCTAGTCAACTTCTGCCTTTCATAGGCCCTTTCCTCCATTGGGTCTGTTATACTTGCCTCCAACCCATCTTGCCGATCATTCGTAGCCAAACAGCTCCGGCGTGATAATCAATAAATATCCAATATATATATGCAATCACTATGGAAGAGTTTGGGCCTACAGAAATGGCGTACCTTTGCCTACCGGGTAGGTCCCTTTATATAGTTGCTGAAGTGATAAGGTTCAAGGTCTCCAGATCTGGTAGGAGTCTGCTTGCCCACGTCTAACAGCCTGTCAACACAATCCTTGTCTAATTCTAACTCCTTTTGCCTACGCCAGTAGAGTCAAGGTCATATAGAGTTCTAGTCTGATCCTGCTTCCACGCTTACGAGGCGTGACCTAGTTTGAGTCCTACTAGGAACTGAACTGTGACGAACTGTGCTGAGCTCACCTGTCTCGGCACGTATTCAATCATGCTCGGCCAACAGCCATCCATCCTATCCTGATATCCAGATGTTTGTTCATGATCCCCCAGACCTGAGCCGAGCTCCATATTATACTCGTCAGGTCGAGGGAAATTTGGTATCTACACCTCCCGCTTTGACGTCGACATTCATTGAATTAATAGGCAAATTGGGCAAGAGAGCGTCAAAGCCAAACAGGCTGAACAACAACCATATTGAAATTTAATATTGATTTTTAATTCCCACAGTACAGAACTTGAAATTCAAAACCCAGAACAATCGTCGGTTGTCAAGCGATTGAAAACACAGTATCTAAACCCACCCATTTCCATCCCTATCAAAACTCAGGCTCGATAGTAAAACTGCTGCCAGACCCAATCCATCACCACGAAGATGACGTCTTGAAGCTCCCCAAACGGCGTGAGAATGATGATTTGCTTTTGTGGGTTTTTGTAGATAGAGAAAAGAGAAGAGAAATAGAGAGAGAAGGGAGGAGGAGTTGGTGGCTGCCACTAAGGCGACGGTTGCAGATCTGTGATGGGGGATCGGGTGGGGACTGATTGCAGATTTGGTGAGGTTATTGTCGCCTACGTTGCTGTCAGAGAAGAAGGGGATGGCAGCAGGGGTGCCATCAACGGAGGTGTGGCGGCTCTAGAGAAACTGGAGGATGGTTTTCTGCGTAAGGAGAGAGAGGGCGAGGGGTTTTGTAGAGAGAGAGAGAAAAAAAAGGGGGGAAAGAAAGAGAGAGAGAGAGAAAGGAAGAGATTGAAGGGGAATATGAAATCTTCTGATACTGGCAAAGCGACATACCTACACTCTTGACATGTATTTTGAATTTTATGGTAGTGTTTATTTTTTATGGCTGTTTGTGTGAGAAAAAATGGATGAGGTGAGGGTGGAAGTGAAAAGTACGAGGGAAACGTGCTGACATTCCACGTGATATAAGAGAGGAGGAAGGAGAGATGGAGAGAAATTTAAAAGGGTAATAAAATAGAGTGATATGATATTATTTAGGATAATAGTATATAGACAGGGGCAGAGCGAGAAATATTTTGACGTGGGGGCGAAATTCTATAGGGTCTGCCCTCGAATTTTATTTTTGGCTTCAAACAACTCGACGGATGAATCGGAGATAAAAATACGAATAATGAATCCTCATTCATTGTATAATGACTACGAGAAATTATAAACAAAATGACGGTTTATTTTAGAGATTCAATGTTTCTGCCTATTTTTTAAGAAAACAAAAGAAACTGAGTTTCTCGTCAGAAAAGAATAGGCAAGGCGAATAAGACGAATGGGGGCGAAAAACCTCCATAATTTTCGAGGATCACTACTACTAATGAAGACATTTTCGACACAGTGGGGGCGGCTGACCCCGCTCGCCCCCACCTAGCTCCACCATGGATATAGATAAAGTGGTAGTAGATGATGATATATATGATATAAGAGTGTGATATTTGATAAGTGATCGGATATATTTAGTATACTCTGTATTTCCATATACTATTATATAAAACTTGTGATCCAGTCCCTAAGTAAAAATTTATAAATTATAGAGAGATCTATATCTATGCATTAAATCATAATTAGAATAAATAAATATTGAAAATATCATAATCACACTCAATTTTGATAATAAGATACCTCAAATTACATTTGGCGTGATAAAACATCGATGCAAATAAAATCATTTTGATCACGAAACAAAAACATCACATCCATGACAATAATAAACCCCATGACCACCACAAAATGTACCATCACCATCATACTACACTCTCTAGAGTCTCAAAAACAATCGAAGCTGAATCTTTATACTTTCCCACTCTTTCTAGCTTTATAGCCCAATTTTTATCCCCCAAAAACTTTTTTCCATGCCAAGGACCACTATTATATATTCATCCCTTACTCGTGGCCATAAGTTTGTAGCATTGCAGTAAAAGTAAAGCAATAAATTATGTGCTCCTTCTGTTTTAACATAATAATCTGTGCACTTTTTAAAGAGTTTATGATTATTAAATTATTATTATATTAAAAAATAATTATTAGTGTTTTGAAATGAATAAATAAGAAATGGAAAAAGAGATTAATATAGCAAGATATATCTATTTAAATACCACTAAATAAAAATCAGATCCCAACAAACAAACAGAGAGAGAGAGAGAGAGAGAGAGAGAGAGAGAGAGAGAGAGAGGCAGTTATGGGTGACATATCCCATTGTTACAGAAAGTAACAAAAGCTTAAGCTTAAGTCATCTTACGTTAGCTGTCCTGCCTTCCCTAATTTTAACGTCCCTCACTTTAATGCACTTTCAACTCATCTCCTTCTCTCTTCTCTCTCTCTCTCTCTCTCCATAAGTACTACTTGTAGTAGTAAATAGTACTAGTAATCCCTCTCTAGTCTCACTCGATTACACACATTACACACACTTTCTTTCTAAAACAACAAACAAAAAGAAAGGTGTAGAGAAAGGCCAAAGCCAAAGGCCACCTGTTGTTTCTCCCTTAAACCGCACCCAGGCTTACAGCCCACCACCTGTTTGATCATTTTCCCATTTCGTTCACAAAACAAACCCTAAACTTCTCATTTCTTGATCTTGTAATTCTGTATAAATAGGTTTCTCTCTGTAGTCTTTTTTATTTGATTCTTTTTTCAATGTATTTATAAAAATAAAGAGAGAGAATCCATTGAGATTACACCCTCCTCGAAGATCACAAATATCTGCAAAGCCCATTCTTCTTTATCTCTCAGAGAGAAAAAAAAGTTTGGGTTCTCAAAGAAATTCTCAAAGATTACTACTTTATAATTCTCTGTTGATAGATTTTTGAGTTTCTTTTTTTCTTTAAATCATTTTTTCTTTGTGGGGGTTTGGTGGGTTTCATTAATTTCCATGGCTGCCGGTCCTGAATTGTCTGGTGAAGCAGCAGCAGCAGCAGCAGTTGTGGCAGAAGCTCCTGCTGTTGTCCAAACTGAGACTGTTGCTGTTAATAATATTAAGACTGATGATCCTAGTAGTGACAATGCTGTTGTGGTGACCTCAAAGGACCCTGCTGACACCAATTCCAAATCAGAATTGAAAATGCAAGACATTGTTGATATGCTGTCCAAATTGAAGTTAAATCCTTTGGCCAAGGAATTCTTCCCTTCCTCTTATGCCAATGATCGCAATCGCGATCAGCTTGTGCCCAATTTCTTTGTGCCTGTTAATAAGACTCCTGGCAGTGATGGGGGGTTCCCTAATAACAGAAGGGTACCCTCTCATCTCATTTTTGCTATTCATGTTTTTTTTTTAATTGTTTTTTTTGGCTGAATTACGAGGTTCCATTAATGTTATTTTTGGCTGTTCCGAGAAATTTAATGTCCTTTCAAACTATAGATTTTATGGGTTTAACTATGTATATTCCCCATTTCTTGTTTTGGTAACTTAGGCTTGGACTGAATTCTTTCTGATGTGTGCCACTGAATTTTTGGAACTCTGTTTGAGTGAGCGGTGATCCATGTTGTTGAGGTCTCTTGATCGTATGATTATTAGTAAAGCTTGTTTGCTGCTTTGGTAACCCAAATAACCTGTTTTCAAATTGAAAAAAAGTATCTTGACATTCGATTTGTCGGAATGGGATAACAATCACATTTATTTTTCGGAAATGGAGTTAATTGATATTCGATTTGTCGGTCTAACAGTCTTGCGTCGCTTTATTTAGCTGTACTTATGACTGTTATGACTTCTAGTTTCTGCAATTTGCATGTGTTTCTGATTCTAACTGAATTGATTTGATACTTCAAGTTCTCTCCTTAATCGAATTTTAGGATTGCTGTTAGTTTGATCAAATTTAGTGTTTTGACTTATTGGTCTTTATTGATCTCTCTCAAGAGTTGTAATGTACGTATAATTAGATTTGGATTTATCCTGAATTCACACCATCTACAATTGTTTTCGCAGCAAAAAGAAAGTTCTAGTTATGTCTCAAAGGTATGTCTTGTCGCTTACACGATGAGGATTTTTGGTTGTACGATTAGTATCTGGCCCTATTGGCGTGGTTAGTATTTAATGCAATTTGAACTAAGTTTTCTGTCCGACTTCTTTTCCTGTTCCTAGAGGAATGAGTTTTCACAGTGTTTGTCTGAAAGGCTTTGTACATTCATCTGTTGGTTATGTAAACATATTAAGGAACGTTTACTCAAATTTTGTACTCCTTCTGTCCCAAAATGGAAGGGATAAAATAACCAATGTGATAAGGGCCATTCAAGTATTCAAGTTAAGCATAACATAAATTCAAGTTTGTTGGTCTTAATTTCATACTTCCTACACGCTTGGGGTTATTTAATAGGGAACCTGTGTTTTTCTGTTACAAGTTGAGATATAGCTGTTAGTCATGTAATTTTCTATCATTATGGTGCAAGATAATAATGACTTGGACGTATATTTGAAATGAGGCACCAAATCTTGTTGAAATCTGTTTGCTTATTTTAGCTTCTTCTCAACTAGTGAATGTGGTTAGCAGCTACAAATACCTATATACTTGTATGATGTTAGATGACATGCATTTCTTGTATATGTGTTATTAGAGAAGGGCCTCTCTGTTGATCTATTTCCTTTCTATTATATGATGTAACAGCATTTCTGTTAAATATTGAGTTAATAGTATTCCCCCCCAATCCCATTTGTACGGTCATGTCTCAATTATCATTGTACTCTCTGATATTTCTTCTCCTTGTTATGCCAGAGGAGAAATAACTATAACCAGGGCAGGAAGCGGTTGAATGGGAGGGCTTATAGAGCTCAGAGAGAAGATAGTATTAGGAGGACTGTGTATGTTTCTGACATTGATCACAATGTGAGTAAGAATAAGCATGGTCTTTGATGTTCTGTTTGGATGTGATCTTTGATAAAATTCCTTAATCACATTTCCCTCTTGTTATTAGGTCACTGAAGAGCGTCTTGCTGCCCTGTTTAGTGGCTATGGACAAGTAAGTTCTGGCTATCACTTAAATGGTGTTCACTGATTAGTGTGCAATTGTTATGATTGCAAGATTGTTTGAGTGCATTTCTAGTTGGAATGTGAGTGCCCTAAATTGAATCTATATGAGTAAAAGATGTATCTTTGCATGATCCATGCAGATTTTAAGAAAATTTTGTTTATGGTAAGCTGACGTTCAATTGCAAAACTGGTTAAAATTTCTAATTTGTTTATCATAAGTTGCCGTTCAATTGTAAAGCTGGTTTTTTCTTGTCTTTTTCTATCTTTTCATTTCTAAGTGCAAGGACCTTGACCATGTAAAAGGGAAAGCCATTTCAACGTTTTAAAAGGGGGTTTGGAAGTGTGGTCATCAGCTTTATTGGAAACTTCTAAACATCCTCCATTGAAGAAAAATAATACCCCCCACCCTTAGGGTTGGGAAAGCAAACAATGCAAAGCTCTATCATTAGTCCATTAGGGCATGGGTTTGATGATGCCATTTAGGTTAGAGATTACCAATGCAGAGATGGTATGTACCTTGTTTTGGCATCTCAAAGAGAATGTGTAACAGGGGTGATAAATGTCTATATTTTACCAATTCAGCTAGCTAATTTAAGTAAATTAAGCGAACAACACTTATATTGAAGATAAGCCTAGCGACTTAAAATCACTATTCACTCGCACTTATTCATATGATGCCATGATATAGAGGAGCTTTGGTCATAGAGGAGGCATAAGGTTTACAAATTTTGTGTAGTATAGTTGAGACAAATCATTTGTTTCCTTACCTGTATTTAGATTTAGTTTCCTACGTGCTTCGTAAATTTTCAGATATGTTGGTATGACTTCTTTTATTGGCACATGGTCCAATCTGGTATAGGCCCTGGCCCTCTTCTTGTTGATGCTAGAATTTAAAAGATCTTATTTGACTCATACTTACTGGCTTATACTGGTTGTAACATGTCAATTATTCTCAGACTCTACGCAGTATGCTCGAACAATTGTTTTGGCTGAAGTCCCGTGTGGCTAAAATTTATATCCTGTCTGATTAGTTTATATATATATATATATATATATTTTTTTTTTTTTTTTTGCTTTTTGTTTTTTTGCTTTTGTAACTTCACCTTAGCAGTGATGAATCTTGTCTAGAAGCTTCATTGGGGAAAGCTCATTTGTTTTGGTGATATAATAGAACCTTTAGGTAACGAAACTACAGCTATTCTTGCCATGAATTGATTATCCATACAGTAGGACGCAGTATTTTTGGCTGGCTGATGCGCCATTACCTAGGAATGGAAATTATTGTTTGGATGATGTAATTTTGCATGAATGCTCAGTGTACACAATTCCGTGAACTGTCAATCAAATGTTTTGGCTGCTTTAGTATAGAGCGCTTAAGTATATATGGAAAAGCTACTCTGGATTGGAAATCTTGAATTAGCTAACTATTCGAGCTTAGACAAGGAGAATTTGTCCTTCACATTTTCCATACACAACTCTACTCTTGAAAACTTTGCATGTGGCAAAAGTAAAGGAAGAGAAGAAGCAGCTAAGAGGAGTAATGTGGTGAAAAGAAGAATTACAGAGAAATGATAAGAATGAGACTGGGAAAATAAACGAAGGAGAGAGAACAAAATAAAAATTATAAGTTATTAGTAGATGTTACATATGCGATTTGTGCACCACAACGAATATGTCTCTTATTCTCTCTTGCTACACAAGAAGCCCAACTTATTCTAGCTTATTTCTTGTAAGATTTGCCATGTGACACAAAGAGGAAACAATGAGAAAATTTCAAATTTTATATAAGTGTGAGCCTTAGAGAAAAGGGGTATGAGAGAGATAGATTAACTAATCAGGAGAGATGGAAATGGATAATCAAATGGATAGACACCGTGACAAATAGAAAGAAGATAAGAAAAAAAAAAGACAGCTAGAGAGAATAGGTTAGACAAAGAAAAAAGGGAGAACTAAAAACAAGGAATAAGACAATAAAGAATAATTTCGCATCATCAAGCATGCCCCAAGTAATAGTATTTTTTGTTTAACAGAAGGCTAATTCATACTTGGAAGTTGGAAGTCAAATTCCACAAGGCACAAGGATGAGAGAGAGAGAGAGAGAGAGAGCATAGGAGAGGGAGTGTGTAGAAATGAGGAGAGACAAAAGAGAAGGAGAGAAGAAATGGAAACAGTGAGGATAACTGAGATATAATTAAGAGAGACTGTAATGATATGTAAAGGTACAGTATTAAAGGTTTCTTTTCAGTATTTTCAAATATGACTATACAAAGTTTTCTACTTTTTTATCGATTTAAGTGAGCATTTTTTCTTTGTTCAATGCAGAATATATTAGTTCCTTAATATTTTCATTTTAAATTTAGGCATTTAATTCTGTCCCTCCCACATTGAGTGTGCATTTTGAGCTCTTAAAAAAAATCGAGGAAATCGACACGCATAAGCAATATTAGTGCACATGTACGTATAATTCTTTGAGATACCACTAACATTACTAGTGGATAGTTATTTCACTACTAAATGGAGACTCATTTTAGAGCAAAGTATTTCTCAAAGCTGGACACTTATTTAGGGACGGTGGGAGTACATACCATAATACATCATCCACAGAAATCACAAATGTTGCTTATTTGTCTGAGATGCATTCTTCCTATTGCCAGATGATTTACAATTGAATTCATTTATCATAAATGGTGCTTATTTGTCTCATTTTATTATTCTTTCTTACCATCCTTCACACAAACACATTCAACACGCATAACTACAACAAAAAAAGTATTTCAGATGAATAGATGCTCGTATGCGAGATTACCTCATTATTCTTTTCGAAGTCCCATAGATTATGAGTTGAAGTGGTTGTTGGTTACTCTGAAGGTTGTGGACTGTCGAGTCTGTGGTGACCCACATTCACGCCTTCGCTTTGCATTTGTAGAGTTTGCTGATGACCGTAAGTTGGATTCATGACCTTTTTTCGTTTTTACTTATGGGCTCGTGATTTATGTAATTTGTCAAATCATACATGCCTTGGATTAATCCAAACAGATTCTGCAAGAGCAGCACTCAACCTTTGTGGAACAATGCTAGGCTTCTCTCCAGTTAAGGTCTTGCCTTCAAAAACTGCGATCCTTCCTGTGAATCCTACATTTCTTCCCAGGGTATGAATTACTCTCTAGCCCTTTTTCTTGTATAAGTATCTCAAAGATGCTTTCGTACCCTGCTTCTTCCCATTTGTTAGTAGTTAGTTTTAGGTCGATAAATAAATGCGATCTCTTTCGATAAGAGACTAATAGCTCTGTGATTTTTGAATTTCAGTCAGAGGATGAGCGAGAGATGTGTGCAAGGACAGTCTATTGTACAAATATAGACAAGAAGGTACACAACTCTCTCTCTCTCTCTCTCTCTCTCTCTCTCTCTCTTTCTCACTCTCACTCTCTCCCCCCCTGAACTTGTTATAGATGCAATTCCCATCTGATGCCAATTGCTTGCAATTAAGTTTTCCACTTCTTTATTTTCCATATACTTGAAGAACCATTCTTGTACCTCAGCTTAAATAGTTGGAAGTTCATTTCATTATGTTAAGGTTACTTGGAAAATGTTAGTAAGGTTGGGTCTAACTGCAGGTTTCTCAAGCTGATGTCAAGAATTTCTTTGAAACAAGATGTGGTGAGGTCAGAACAGTACTCGAAGATCTAAACTTTTCTGTAAATACTGTTGTAGTTGAGAGTCTTATATATATATATATATATATATATATATATCTTATTCTGCATGTAGGTTTCTCGTCTAAGGCTTTTGGGGGATCATGTGCATTCAACGCGCATTGCTTTTGTTGAATTTGTGATGGTAAGTTCCTATATCTTGAGCTTTTAAATATTTGTAGTTGGGCTCTCCCTCTACATCTTGAGCTTTTAAATGTGTGGGTTGCTTAGCATGGTATTAAAGCTTTAGCAACAAATTCTCTCACCATCTTGAATTCATATCATTGCTCTTGACATTTGTTTGCTCCAGTATTCTTCCATTTTTGGTTTGTGAAGCACCTTGGCTCATTAAGAATTAACAGGAATCCTGCTAGATAGATGAGTAATATGGAACTATGGAAGCCAGTGGTAAAGCATAGTCAAAACATGATGCATGACCTCTAGTTATTTAGGCGATTGATGCAAAGACTACCCATAGAAATAGGGAATTTGTAAGGATTTGATTGTTTTGGAGGAGCATTTCAGTTAGACAAGGAGTTATTATTAGTTTCATAGAAATCAACGACAAATTGAATTCCCTTTCATGTGTTTTTGTATCAAAAATAGTTGTCTTTAGCTTGGCGTTTCATGGATGAAATGGCTGAAGTTCATAAATGTGAAGTAGCATGGCCAGGCAGCTGATGGCATTGTAAATGTAGAGCTTATTTAGAAGTATAGATGAGGCTCTAAAGCAGGAGGTTAAAGAAGAATGAGCTAAAACAGAATTTGGATGGAGACTTGAGAAAGAGTAGTACTACGCCATTTTTGAGCCTCTCAGCCAATGATACCAGTCCCACTTTGCCTATTTTAGTTCCATACAGTGTAAACCATACGCGTATCAATGATCAAGAGGTAGATTCGTAATGTGCATTTTTGAAGTTCTGATCTGGGTGAAATTGATTGGCCATGCAAACTTACTAACTGCCACATTTATACATTTGATCCATTGAAATTATCGAATCCCACTGCCTAAGAAAGATACCAATTTTATCCTTCATTACTTCATACAGTCGTCGTTCTGCTGTATGAAAGACCGTGGGCACATCCCTTTTCATGTCAATGTCTTCTGAACAATCAAATGAAAGTTTGATTGGGCAGTGAAATATATGATTCTATGCAGAGTCAGTATGTTGACCTGATTATGAGGCTTTGACTTTCTAACATAATTAACATAGTGTCTGTAAAAATGGATTTTAATCTCAAATTTATTTATTTTTTCCAATTTGTGTTGGATATTATGCAGGCAGAGAGTGCAATTCTGGCACTGGATTGCTGTGGGCAGTTATTGGGAACCCAGCCTATCAGGTAACAAACCATGAAGTAGAAGCAAACATCCTGCTCTTTTCTCAACGAATCTTGATAAGAACAGAACACCTTTTCTAACCAAAATACTGGCTTTAATACTTGCAGGGTAAGTCCTTCTAAGACACCCGTGAGGCCTCGAGTCCTTCGCCCAGGTCAAATTAACTAATTATCCGGAATCTCAAATCCATGGAAGGAATCTGTGACATGCATGCACCAGTGAGGGAGACTTTGTTGTGATTAAGTGGTGATCATTAAACTTCTGTGTTTCAATGTTCCATCTTTTTCCATAGCAACAGTTAAAACTCTTTCTCATGTCGTGGCTTCAGTTGAAGCTTTGAGGGGATTATCCCAATCTTGAGAACTTTTTTACTTAAATCCATCCTTTGATTGCAGAATGCAGTCTACATAGACAGAGCTAATTCCCGTAATTATTATGATATGGCTGCGAGCAAAAGTCTTTGCTCTCAGAAGTTCTTTTGCTTTGAAAGTTGCTCATTGCTGCTGATTTTTCTTTTGGGGTTCCATGTTTGATCTTCCCTCATTATGTTCCAGTTTTCATATGCCAGCTAGTAAATCCCCTGGTCCATGGAGGTAGACTAACTATTACCGATGAAGTTTGGTTGCTCATAGACATTAGGCCCTGCCCTGCAAGACCAAAAGTGTATCCAGTCTGTCTAAGACGTTTTTTACCACGATAAACGTTTGGGTTTAGTCTGTGTGCCGTTTTTCTTAGAAATTCAGCAACCTCGAGCTGTGAAGGCACAGTTGGTGATGTAGGTAGAATACTATCATGACCTCTCTGTTTGAACAGAGGAGTCGTGTGGGTGCCAATCTCTTGTTTTCACTGATAAAAACTGATTGTACCAATTTCTTGTTGCAATAACTTTGTAACAAGATTGTCTTGGCCAGACCATATTAGTTGACTGTGGCATTAGTTATTTTATGATTTTTATCTTCTCCATTGGTACTTTCTTCTCTTCTAGAAAGTGCGGGAGGAAGAGATGAACAAATGTGAAACGAAGGGAAAAAAAGAAAGAACAAGAAATGTAGGGTAGTGTAGTGTAGAAGGAATAAATGTGAAGAAAAAGTTGAGTTTATTATAGGGTTAAATAGGAGGAACCCCCCTGTGCTTTTCGGGTTTCGGGGATGAGCCCCATATACTTTTTTTCGTGAGGGT
>JAOTQG010103815.1:0-13140 GCA_025631175.1 Iris virginica
CTTGAAGAAGATGTCGAGGACGAGGAAAGCTTGGATGCGGAAGCGCTTGAATTGGAAGCAATTGAAGCTGCTCGCGAATACTCACTCTCCTTGTCTCGTGAATTAACAATCGGTGCGTTTCTTTTCAACACAACGGCGTGTTTTTTCTGTCTTTTTGTAACTTAATTTCCCGAACTTTTTCATTTTTATAAATGATGCTAAAGTCATATATATATTTTTAATTATTTTGGGAAAACTTACACCTTCCCGTTCAAACAAATAATCTAATTTCCCTCTTTTATCTTCCCCAATAGAAGTCTCAGTTCTAAAATTTGTTAAAATTAGTGTTGTTTACTAAAGGTACAAACTAGTTAAGCCGAGTTGTCCTTGATATTCTTATAAAGTACAATGCAACTAATATTTTTTTTTTTGAGATGGAGGGGATATTATATTTTAAGCAAAAATAGGATTGTTAAGAAAAAAATTTACATATTTATATTTCTGATACCATCTATAACGACCCAACCCTCCCATCACAGGTGACCCAAAAGTCGATGATTTGAATTAAGGAGAGGTAAATTTACGTAAATATTCTGCAAGAGTTTAATGTTGGCCGAAAAAAAAAGTAGAAATTTAACTCTTTTGATAGACCACGTAATCTTGGAAAGCATAGACTTGGATTAGTTGGCAATTATCTTTGAATGTAAGGTGGGGAGCAGCCAGGATGGGAGCTGCACATTCACCCAAATTTTTTCTAAGTAGCTTCGAATAGTAACGAAAACTAGGAAAAATATTCTTATTGTATTGACACACAAAATGGAACAGGGTGGAGTAAATAGTAAACTTACATTACTCTTATCATATCTACAAAGTGGAAACAACATTCCTAATGCCTAACGCTAGGTTTGGTAAAAGCAGCTCTCTCCTAAAGCTATGTTGCAGCCCTAAAGCCAAAGACAAGCACAAATCACTGCGCTTCAGCTCTTTATTATTATTATTATTATTATTATTATTATTATTATTATTATTATTATTATTATTATTATTATTATTATTCCCTTCATCATTATAATTTATTATTATTATCGCAATAAAGAATTAGGTCCACCATATACATAAATAAAGAAAAGATTCAAATTTCTGTAAAATATTCATACTAATAAAAAACTAAAAACAATCCAAATAGAGCACTCATTAAAATACATAATTATGCAACAAAAATTGAAAGACAATGAAAATCCAAAACTAAGAACTAAACTAAGAACTACTTTATGCTGAAATTAACACCTTATTTTACAAGATCTAATTGTTTTTTTGAGGACATTTCTTAAGAACAACAAAAAGATATCAAAACAATTTGTATGATGAATTTTTTATGTTAAGAGAATCAAAAACCGAAGAGAGAAAAGAAAAGAAAAGGAGAAAAAACAGTTGAACAACAAAATTCACGGCATAAAGAGCTGACGAGGTTGCTTTGTGCTTGTCTTAGGCTCTAGGATTGCAACCAAACTTTCAGAGCCGAGTCGCATTAACCAAAACTAGCTTTAGGCATTAGGATTGTTATTTCTACTTTTTAGATATGAATTCATCAATGTGCCATAATGGCTTACTGGCAAATACCAAGAAAATTCATTGGAAGTCCTGGTTATAGATGTCCTCACTTATACTCCAAGTTTTTACTTTTTGAAAGTCAATCAGATTTTCTTGCTGCTGTTGGGCTCAATAGCATGCTTTTTCATCTGATTTCAGCGTTATTTTTATTTGCTTAGTTCATGAGATGTGGTTACCATTTATGTTACCTTTTACTTTACACGAGCACTTAAATGTTTTCATTGGGGTTTAGTCAACAACAAAGTTCTTTGCTTCATACTTGAAATTATTGTTCTAATATTACATTTTAAGTACCAACTATTTGTCTATTTACCTTGGACTACTTTTCATGTTCAAGAAGATGAAACTGCCAGTGAAAAGGAAACTCGCCGAAAAGAGCAGAGGTGTAAAACCACCACAAATGTTGGTAAGCATCCCGTCTTGGGTCATATTTCATCTTCTCTTGTCTATTTTTTAAAATTTTAATTCCCCGTTTCATCTTGCATTCTTGGGTTTAAGGAAAGAGTGGTCAAAAACAAAATTTTCAACCAAAAAATCAAATTACAGCTTTGAGTCCCAATTTGATGCAATGCAGTATCTCTATTTAATTTGAGAAGCAATTCTGGATGAACCTGCAGTTACATGATTGAACTCAACTGGTTAATTAACTGTATTGCAGATCCCTGATCATCTTCTTCCAAAGGTTGCGATTGTTGGAAGGCCAAATGTCGGTAAATCTAGATTATTTAACCGTCTTGTTGGGGTATGAAATTATCACTTTTTGATCTTCTAATTATTTTTACAGTAGTGTCTGCTATATCTTAATACCGATGGAGAAAAAGTACCAAAAAGAAACTTAAACTTGTTAAGTTTCTCCCAGTTATTTTTTGTATTTCTTATTAGTGTTTATTTGCAGGGGAACAAGGCCATTGTTGTCGATGAACCAGGGGTTACTAGGGATCGGTTATATGGAAGATCTTATTGGGGACTTTTTGAATTTATGGTTGTTGATACGGGGGGTGTTCTCACACTTTCTAAGTCACAGACTGATGTCATGGAAGAATTGGCAGTTTCAACAACAATTGGCATGGAGGGATCCCGCTTGCCTGTAGAGAGGCAGCAGTTGCCAGGATGCCCTCTATGATTGAGAGACAAGCTATTGTTGCCGTAGAAGAGTCGTCTGTCATCATATTCCTTGTTGATGGGCAGGTATTGTTCATAGCTGAAAACTAGTGCATGTAAACTCTCATTTGAAGTATCATTTATCCCCCCTCCCCGACATTAATTTGTTAGTGTCTACTTCTTGATGGTGGAACTGAAAGCACCGGTTTCTGGCTTTCAGACCATCATTGTTGTCACGGTGGATTCATAACATGCAAACCCTTTCTGGTTTTCCACTGACGAGAAGAACCAGTGTTCTTGGCCATCCTAATTTGTATGTTTGTACTTTTCCTATTACAATTCAAGATTGGATATGTTAAATCTCATTGAGTTGCAAACACTGCATAACTAACACTGAACAGGCAGGCTTAAATGCAGCAGATGTGGAAATAGGGAACTGGCTACGTAAAAACTACTCGGACAAGTCTATCATATTAGCTGTTAACAAGTGTGAATCTCCACGAAAAGGAATCATGCAAGCATCAGAATTTTGGTCGTTGGGGTAAGCTGTCCTCGGTCTCTTTTGACAAGTTAAGTGTATCCTGAAGTATGATTTAGGCTCTCATGAATCATGATATAATTATGCGTTGATGATGTACAACAACAACAACAACAACAACAAGGCCTTTCTCCCAATTACTTGGGATCGGCTACTTGAATTCATTTCGCCATTCCACGGGATCCAATGCCAAGTCACCATTCAAACTACAGTTTTTCATGTCTTTCGTATTGCTGATATCCATGTTAACTTTGGCTACCCTTACCCTTACCCCGATTAAGACTAATATCCTCACACTTTCTTATTGGAGCAATAAGGGGCCTATGTTGTACATAACTGAACCGTCTTAGGCATGGGCGGAGCTAGGTGGGGGCGAGCGGAGTCGGCTGCCCCTACCATGATAAATATTTATTTATTATTAGTAGTGGTTGTCCGAAATTTTGGAGGTTTTTTATTCCCGTTCCTTTTCTTTATTTACCTATTATTCTTCGACGAAACTCAATTTATTTTTTTTATTTTTACTTTTATGAAAAATTTGGACATGAATCTCATAAATATATAAAGTAATATCATTTAGTTCTCAATTTCTCTTAATCGTTATAAAATGAAGGTGGATTCCTTTTTCGTGTTTTCATTTCCGATCCACTCGTTGAGTTGTTTAAACGAAAATTTCTTTTTTTCGAAACCCCCATAGAGTTTCGCCCCCACCTCGAAAAATTCTTGGCTCCGCCACTGGTCTTAGGGGTTCTTTATCATTTTTTCTATTATAAGAGCTACTTTTACCATTTCTCGCATTTGTTTATTACGATTCTTATCTTTTCTAGTTTGACTGCACATCTATCTAAGTATTGGCATTTCTGCTACACTCATCTTGTTAGCATGTTCCTTCTTGATAGCTAATACACGGTTCCTCACAATGGCGCAGGCCGAAGAGTTAAAATTTTCCCTTTAACTTTACTAGTGTACGCCGATCACAATGGCGCAGGCCTAAGAGTTAAAATTTTCCCTTTTACTTTACTAGTGTACGCCGATCACATAACACTCCGGTTGCACTTTTTCATTTCATCCACCCCGATTTTATTCTATGATTAATGTTCTCTCCAACTTCTCCATCTTGATTAATGCTAGATCATAGGTACCAAAATAATTGTTTTTGAGGTATTGTTTTCTCCATCTAACCTTACTTTAAGGCTTCATTAATGCTCTTCTCACCATTAAAGTTGCAAGCCATATACTCTGTTTTTCTCTTACTTATTTTAAATCCACCGAAGCTTCTCTACCTTTTTCGAACTTATCATTAACCCCATTCTTTATTTCATTTATAAGGACAATATGATCGCCAAATAGCATGCACCATGGTATATCATCTTGTAGATGCATGGTTTACAAAGGCTAAAAGGTATGAGCTTAAGGTCAATCCTTGGTGTAGTCCTATAGTGATTGGAAACTTGCATGTTTCTCCTGCCGTGGTTCGTGGTTCTAACCAATGATGATGTCCATCATATATATCTTTAATAACCTCAATATATCTCACCTTAGCCCCCTTCTCTTCTCTATAGCGTTCCATCAATCTCCTTAATAGGTAGATCGTCCGCCATTCCCCATCTACCCAGCATAAAATCAAATTGAGTCTTCGATTCCAATATTGTTGTCTCCCTCCTTCGTCTGCTTTCAACTATTCTCTCCCAAAAATTTATCGTGGCTCGTTAGTTTAATACCTCTATAATTCGTGTAACTTTGAATGTCATCTTTATGTTTGTATATTGGTACTATAATGGTCCTACTCCACTCTGCTGGGCATTTTCTTTGTCATCATAATAATTGTATGAAATAACTTAACTAGCCAAGACACCGCTACGTCACCTAGGAGTTTCCATACCTCAATTGCTATTCCATCAGGTCGTAAAGCTTTCCTAATTTTCATTTTTCTTAGAGCAAACTTCACCTTGTATTCATGAATTCTACGAAAGAAGTAATATCTCTACTTCTCCAATTGGTATTACTATCGTTGTTTGGTATACATCCTCCGTGTTGCTCATTTAGTAGTTCCTCAAAGTATATTCTCCATCTATCTTTTATTTCTTCATCCTTGACTAAAACGCGTGAGTCTTCATCCTTAATGCACTTTACCTCGTTGAAATCCTTAGTTTTCCTATCCCTTGATTTTGCAAGTCTGTATATAGCATTTCCCCCCTCTTTTGTACCTAGTTTATTATAAAAATCATCAAATAGTTTACCCTTAGCCTCTCACGGTTCTCTTTACTTCTTTATTAGCAACTTTGTATCGCTCTAAATTGTTTAGGGTTTTAGAATTTTGCCAAATTTTATAAGCTTCTCTTTTGAGTCGGACTACTTTTTCGACTTCCTCATTCCACCACCACGTTTCTTTATCTATATGCCTCTTGCCTTTGGACTCCCCTAATACCCCCGTTGACACCCTTTGAATGCACTCGCACATTTTATTCCGCATCACGTTGGTCAGATCCTCTATATTCCATGTCACATTTTTATCACTTTCTCTCTAAATAAACCGCTGACCTTAAATGAGTTATCAAAATAAACATTTTTAGTTTACCTTGAATGAGTGTCACTTTATGTCAAAGCCAAACAGAATCATCCAACTTGATACTAGCCCGTAAGTTGACTTTATTGGTACTTTTACATTGTGTGAATTTTGGTGAAAGACAGGGTAGCAGTAGATTTGTAGTTTGAACATTCTGAGGTATATTCCTCTTGGGTGTATTTCCCTTTTTGTTTTCGTGTTCATTCGTATAAATTCATTCAAATAGGTGATAAAGGTCACACTTAAGATGAATTTCCTTTCTTGCCCATGTTCATCTATAATGGTTGAAACGAGTAGCCTCTATGACACCTGACCAGATTCTTTTCTCATGGAGTGATAATCATCTTTTGGTGACTTCAACTTGTTTCTTTTGGACTCGGAATCAACTTGGTAGAATGTCGTTATACATCGAGAAGCTATATTGGGATTTCTTGAGTAATAGAACTGCTGAAAATAACTATATATTAACATGTGAGACGTTTTAGAACTCTGCAACTGTAGTTCCTTTTCATCTATTATGACCTGGAAATTTGGTTTATTTTATTTAGTAGCACTTTACTTTGAGAAGTTAGATTTATTATAATTCTTTAGAGGTACTATTTTTAATGGGGCATTTGGAGCTCCATTTCGGTGATTCTTTGACTCTTTAGCATTTCAAGTCTGGAGAACTTTGGTTTCATGAAACATTACATGTTTCCCTATGCTTCTCATGGCCTTTCCTCCAGATGCTTAAAAGGCGCTCGCCTGCCTTGCCTTTTTCCACCTCAGAGGGATGTACTGCCTTGAAGTGTTCAGTTAGGCTGATGTTAGCCCTTTTGGTCCGCGCTCGTCTTGGACACCTCAGGCCCTTGGTTTGATGCACTCGTGTTGCGCACATTTGTGCTCTAGGGGTTTCCTGACTAGTTCTAATCATTTTCGAGCCGAGTCTGGCCAAATCCGAGCCAGATTGACCAAGACAGATCTGGTCAGTCCTGACTGGAATATTTTGCCGGCCCTGGATGATTTCAACGGACAATGGTTGCTTGGTGGCGGGTGCCTTTTAAGTATCATTTAGAAGTTGGTTTTCAAACGCAAATGGCTTCTAGCTTAGAGAAAATATGGAGATTGAGTGTGGAGTTTAGAAATCATAGGCACAAGTCTACATTGCAGTTGTAGTACATCTCATATAATAGAAGCCTTCTTATAGGCTTGAACCAAAGAGTTACTCCTTCCGTTTCACATGGCACGTGGTCTCATTGTAAGCTATTTGAATTAATTACATAAAAGAATGTGTGGCTCTCAATTGTGGGACCGATAAAGATCTCCCTTTTGGCTCCCAAAATGTCAGTACAAAGTGGACACTTTATTTGGAACAGTAGTGGACATTTATTTTGGAAAGGAGGGAGTACATTATTAGGTATAGTACTTGTGGAGTTAATCATAAGAAGACTAAAAGGAAATATATATAAAACACTACCATATATTGACTTCACAAAAGAGATGTGGAATGAATAAACCAACTAAGTTTGAAAACAGTAGAGAGAATCTTCATGAGGGCTTGCTGAATGCTGAGCTTGTTATGCCCTGGATTGATTTTCCGCAATTATACTGGAAGGTGCAGAATGCTGAGTTATCACTTAATTCCAAATTTATGACAAGCACCAAACATGGGGTGGATTTGGCAAACGTTTGCACGGAAGCTATGCAGTGCATGTAATAGGTTTGCATGCAATGGCACAGGCGATGAAAACCACCAGAGGCATAATGAGCCTGACAACGTACAGTTCTTGAGAGCTAAAAGGGCGAGAGACCATAATCAAATATAAAATATTTGAGTTCTAACTGAGTCTGAAGGATAGATTGTCCATGATTAGGAGTGCAGAAAGTGGTGGTGAGTTTCGTGAATGAACTAAAGAACCATTGGAGAACTTGAAACAGAGGGTCAAAGAAACTGTCTTTAGTAAATTGGAGTTCTAATCTTAAAGAACAGATCCAAAACTTATATCATGCTCAATACTCCCCTTCTTGTTTCAACCCCACTTGCATGAGGGAGCATTCCCCATAGTCGTAACGAGCAGGACTGGCAGCATAAATGGTGGAATGTCCTAAGATCCCATTGGGATTTCTCCCGTCAAAGAAAGATAGGGTGCTTCGATGTGCATGAAGTAGGCAAAAATTCGAAGTGCACAAATGTACTGGGGCACAAAAAAGTTGTAAAATTGAACTCAAGGCCTTGTGAATCAAAGCCTAGAAACCATACCGAAGTCGAGGTTCCAGTTAAAACCAATTGGCTTATCTGTGTGGGCCTCAGATTCTATACTTTCGATGAAAGACTTGTATTTTTGTTATATTGAATCAGTTACAAAAAGTAAATACAGCATTTTGTGGTTTTAGCTGAGGACCTTATACGCTAGATGCAAGACTGAAGATATTATCATCGAACTATAGCTGGAATTTATAAAGCCTGTTTGTTGAGAACTAATATGTACATTGAACTTTTACTTTTCTCTAGTAGAATTAAGACACTTGTTGTAAAACTTCAAAATTGATTTTGCAAAAGCCATTGTCGTATATATTCAAACTCGCGTAAGTTTAGAAGCTTCCTAAATTTACAAGTTTGTGCACATGATGCGAAGAATATTTGGCCATATAAGGATAATCCTAAGTGGAGATTAATGTTTATTAATTTTGGATTTGACTTTGTTTCTGCTAAAAAGAAAGACAAAAATAAATTCACTAATGTTTCGTTGTTACTAGTTATGTGTTATGATATATCGGTTTTTTAAATGACTGTGGTTCTCAATATCGTTGAAATGCTAGGCTTTCTCCACTTCCTATATCTGCTATTTCTGGAACTGGAACAGGAGAGCTTCTTGACCTTGTTTGTGCAGACCTGGAAAAAACAGAGGTACCTTTCGACCAGAACAGGAAAAAGAATTGCTGTATTTGATTTACATGAGTTAATTGTTTCTTTATAGATCACTGCAGTTTCCTGTTACCACTTTACTGATTGAAGTATGAATTGGTAAATTAATTTAGATGAGATGTTGAATATTGCATTCCTTAGGATCTCCTATAAAAAAGAGAATATTGTAATCTTTAACTGGTATTATGTGGAATGTAAATTGTTCGTGCCTTGTTGAGTGAGTAATCCTTCCAAACAAAGAAACGATTTATTTATTTATCCACCAAACGATCTGTGAATCAATAGCTTAGCTAGGATGATGAAACCATTGATGAGTTGAAGAGCCTATATGTTTCTCGTTGATGAATATCTTGGAAACTCTTTATTTTCGTTAACAACAATTAATCTTGTTAAATATCACCTCATTATTCTCTAGCTTGGTCAAAACAAGCCATACCTCATACCGGAGATACCTTCCTTTATGTTTCTAAGCATTGAATACCGGGTGTTAAAACTTGTGAGCTTGCTCTAATTTCTTGATTTCCCTTCTCATTCCCTTCCTTTTTACATGCTCCTGTGATCACTTATGTATTAGAGAAAAGCGCAAGTTGATGAGATTCTTAATGACTATATTCATCTTGTCTGCAGTATTCAGAAAGCCCCAGTGAAGAAGAAGATTATGTTCCTGCAATTGCGATAGTTGGGCGACCTAATGTTGGTAAAAGTAGCATCTTGAATGCTTTAGTTGGAGAGGACAGAACAATTGTTGGTCCAGTTAGTGGAACCACTCGTGATGCTATTGATACTGAGTTTACGGGACTAGATGGTCAGGTTTGTTAGTTCATGTGAGACAACTTTGTTGTCCTTTACTGATTATCAGTTAATAGAGCCTTTGCACCAAAATTTTATGTACTTGATTTGAAAGATAATTGATTAGTGGTCGCATATGCCCATCGCATTCATGCCACCTCCTTTCTGCTGATCCTGTTATTCCACTGATGTCAGCTACTATGTCATAGATATATGTATGTCTCACATTGTAGTTTTCATTACATACACTAAAAGGTCTCAATCAAGTTCCAGTGTTCTATTGGCTTGCGTCAATTTTTTCCTTCCTATAGAAGTCTTAACAGAATTGGCCAATTCTGTTATGCTATTGTAAAGCATGTGTAAGTTTCTTAGTTTTACAAAATATAATGCAGATAGTACTTAGTGTTTGGTAAAAGAAAAAGGATTAGACATTGATACGGAAGGCAAAGGAGAAAAATTAAGGCTCATTTGGGTGAAATGTTGAATGTATGGCCAAAACTCAGAAACTCTATCTGTAAATGTACAAGAAACAAATATTTCCCTTCAGACATAAATAACACAGGAAAAACCATATTACACTTCACCCTGCCCCTCTAATCAAGGTTTTGCATAGATTACTCGCATGCCCAACTTGCATTCTAATGCATGAGACAGTTTAGGACCAATTAAGTTCTATGGTGAAAACATCAAACTGCAACTATAAGGCTCATCAAGCCAAGACTGATTTTCCTTGTTAAAGTGTATGGTAATCTCAGTATACTGTCTATCATGCTCAACCAGAACGTGAGAAGCCTTATTGCTCTTACATAGCCTTTTCAACTACCAATTCCCCATTCCTGGAACCTGGAAGGGTGGATGAAGTCAATTAAGCTAATGACTCCATGAGCCTTTTGTTTCTTATCCGCTTCAACTTGGTAACCTAACCACGATCGCCTGGTTCTTTCTTCTCTGAGGGAAGTTGCAGTGTTGCACCTTAAATGGTACGATCAGTGCAGCTAAAAAAGAAAACAATATTTTACAATAGCTTAAGCTAGACATCATTGATTGAGCCTCCACGATAACCAGCTTCAACTTGAAACACAATTGACTGTTTATATTTTCTTCAAGTGATAAGTTTTTGTTCGAAAATGGTTCAAGACTTTAGCAACACATCAATTCAGCCTCTGCTGTCTGTGCTACCAAATGCGTTTAATCTTAAATGGTCCAATAGCCTAAGGTAAGACTGATCAACTGGGCCTCCATGTTCTGCAATGCTAAATGTTCTAATCTCTTGTAACTATGAATGGTTAACAATATACTTTTTCCCAGTGCTGATTGCAAGTATCTACAAAGTACAGATGATAGCCAGTGGATCGTTCATAAATTGACCAATGAGTCCATGACTCTTAGCGGCATAGGCAACATCAGCCTTGTGTGAGGAAAACCAGTTGTCCAACAAGTGTCTTGCTTCCTTCATCAGCCACGTAACCAATAGAACTGGAACTAAACTAGATAATTGGCTTCTGTGTGGGCCAATAATCGAAATGGATTTTCTTCAAGGAGTCTTAAGACACATTTTCTTCAGGAGATGCAGAAGTCGGTACCAAGACTAGAAACTTTGATGCTAACGAAGTATCTCTACACACCGACTTCTCTAAACTCGGTACTCCAGCAAGTCCGCGGACAATCTCTTTTTCCATCATGCCACTTGTAGTAACACTCAATATTTCATTGGATTCCACAGTTGGCTAATACTTGCATGATTGCATCCTGCATGTTTCAATAATGAGATCGAAAGCATACCTCATTGAAATATTGAGGCTCATTCGTAGATGAAGATGTTGATTTTGAACCTAGCAACGTCAATGCCGCAAGAGTATCTCTACTCATATAAGTGTTTGAACTCAACACTTCCGCCAACTGTGCCTTAGTTGACTTATCTATTATAGATCACCAGTAGTCATAACAATGCCATTTACACAGAATGTGAGCTTAATAGCCTCTTTTCTTTTCATAAATATGTTTGACAATAAAGGTGTGATTTCCATTAATTATGATAATTCCAACTTTAGCATGGTCGTCTGTCTGCCAAACTGTGTCGTGGGGTGCTCTTCGTTATAGACAATTTTCTGGCGCAACATTCCTTCCATAGCTAGGGATTTCAGGGCTGTAGGAATATCCCTATATACTTCCTCTTTCAAGGTTCCCATGAAAAGTAGACATTTTTCAATCAAGTTGTTTTAACTGTAAGTTCCTCAGGAAATTTTTAGTGCGTGCACATCTTGGTTACCTGAGCAAAAATCTCCTCATTGTCTTCATAAGGCAACAAGCCTAACCTTTTGTCTCTCATCTCTCGAATCTCTGAGTTTAGTGGATAGCTTATGTCTATACTGAAGGCGGCACTAAATACCAGGTTTCTTGTGTTTTAAGACTTGTATATCTTTGACCATAGCCTCTTTCCTCATCATTACCATCTTCTTTTCGACTCTGTGAAAGTGAAGTATAGGGAAAGGAAGAGATGAAAGGACCATGGAAAGGACACCAAGAGTCGTTTGAGATAAAATATGAAACATGATACTGATTCAAAATCTTTTCAGTAGACTAGGAATGTTAAAATCATCATGATAGAGTTATCATATGTGGAAATTTCCATTTAAAGGCTTTCAACTCGATATCTTGAGATAGGAGAGAGCTTAACAATTGGCCTAAGCGACTTTTTCTTCTCTTCAAGAACTTTCCAACAAGTCCTATGTCGAGCCTGGAAATATGTAAGCTAATCCCTCTTGAGAGGAGCAGTTCACAACTACTTTCTTAACAAGGAGTACTAGGACAACATGAGATTTCTCTTCCACTAATTGACTTTCTCTGAAGAGAATTTTGGGATATGCCTCAATGTCAAAAGGACTACTTGCCTTATATTCCTTAGTTTTTAGTGATCTTTGGTAGAGCTACCTTGAAATTACATACCTATGTTTCTATATGTGTGTGTAAATGTAATTTGTGACAGGAGAACTAAAATATATTGTTCGAATGGTTACAGATGTCCGTTTACATGTAAGTTTCTAAACTTTGGTTTGAGGCATCAAGTACATTTATGTTTTATTTTCTTGCCTTCTCTTCTTATCTGATGATTGTGAATTGAATCCATGTACAAGTGCCTGCAGTTCACTATCCATGTACTAGTTGTGTCTAAGTTGTTTATTTGTTTGGCTTCTACTTCACTTTTCTTATGGGCTTCAATCAAGTCTTTTGCACAAGTAAAAACCAACTCCCTGGAAAATAAGATTTATATAATTTAATAGGGTTTTTTACATTTTAGGTCCTAATGTTTTCGTAAAAAGGCGAAAAGGATCCCCATGTTTGACTTATTTCCGTTTAAGCCCTATACTATTTTTTTTTGTTGCGAAATAGGGAAAATTGGATGAAAATGATTCAAAATTATGGAAAAGGGCTAACATGCAATTTTTATGACTTTCTAAGGAGTATTTAGACTATTTTTCATCGAACTAAATTTTAGGGGGGAGAAATGTAAATTTTAAAAAATTAAATTAAAAAAAAAACAAAATAAACAACCCCCTTCCCCCCCCCCAATTCCTGTCTCCCCTTTCCTCTCCCCCCTCTCGTCTACCCCCAGCCACCTCCCCTTCCCTCTCCCCCCTCCCATCTCCCCCAGCT